>SNQJ01S0002066.1:895790-908840 GCA_010110895.2 Picea sitchensis
TACAAGTGCAAAAGAAGGCTACTAGGTGGGCTTGAAACAAGAGAACTCTTAGCTCACACATACACAATACATAAGATAAGACGCCATGTAAAACTCAAGTGCACCACTATCTAAGGGAGTTTTAGCCTTTGGAATACATTATGAAAGAAGATTAGATATGAAGTCTACCTAATAAAATATCATCCCATATGTGAGCACCCCATGCATAATCAAAATCCATATTAACCATATGTATCTAGTGCCTAGCCTACCATACAATAGGTTCAAGAGAATTGCTAAGGCTTGAAGTTCCATTTGCAATTTTTTTATTAAGTGTATCTTAGTTGTGGTAGTTTGGAATGGCTTAACTAAAAACCACCATGCCTTCACAATGTTATAAACATCATGCATTTTGCTAAAATTTTGCAACCACAAAAGGCTTACTTACATTGTGGGAGGTGAGAACTCATACATCCTTTGAAGAGTATCAAATCCATATTTCTCGATTATGTCATCGCTCTATGATTTCAATGTTCAACTTGTTACATCTGCATTCTCAATCAAGGTATTTAGGATGTTTATGCATGGAAACAATTCCTCTTTGTATCCCACCTTGTGGAATCACAAGACCTTAACATTGGAATCCTTGGGTTCCTGTCCTTGGCTTATTTTTCTGCTTGCAATGATTTGTGGAAGGTTCAACATCATTGTACATATCATAGAGGAATGAATAAGTAGGCTTCGAGGCAATGTTGAGTAGCAACACCATGTCCATGACACAATGAAAAGAAGGGTAATGCTCTTTGTCATGTGAGACACAATGAAAATAAGGGTAATGCTCTTTGTCATGTGAGACACAATGAAAAGAAGGGTAATTCTCTTTGTCATGTGAGACACAATGAAAAGAAGGGTAATTCTTTGGAAAAATATTATAAAATGATTGACATGGCCATTTCCAACCCCTCATGTTTAATCCTTAAAACTTATTTTTTCATCTTCCCAAAAATTTCTTTTTGCATGTTGCACCAAGTTTAAAGTTTGCACATTGCTTGGAAAAAGATGCTTGCCACATGTCACATGTCACAAGACTTTCAAAGTTGCATATATCATGTCACAAGATTTTGGAAGTCGCATATTTCATATTCAAGTTCTATTTGTTTCCTAGAATCCATAGCCCAAGCACAAGGCACCAGGTCTTACTTGCATTCTCACGTCTTGAATCAAGGAGTATTGAATCAATATATACCAAGTCTTATAAGAGAAGCTGAAATTATCATTAAGTGTATAACACAATTACATTCATAGATATATACAAGGCATAGAAATAGCCTTGTGTATATTATCAGATGAAAAAGTACCCATAATGTCAATGCATTATATGCATCATTACATGTTCAACTATATAATGTACATCTAACTATCTTATAAAATTATTACATGACATCATGAATTTGTTTTAGTCTTCTTTTGTGCTTTCCAGTTCTTAAGCAATTCATCCATCTCCATGTCTTCATTTACTAGGTGCTCTTTAGCAGTTGATGTTGTTTCAGTCCTTTCACGTCGAGTATGTCTGGTCTCATACCCACGACATGGATGCTGCTGTGAGGGACGATCACCTAAAAAAAATAAAAATATTAAATTTATATTGACAATTTTTAAATATCATTGAAGTAGTTCATTAATATTAAAAAAAACTCAGCAATGTAATTATTTACCTAGTCCTCTAGTTGGCACCGTTGGAATGGCTGCCGGCCTATTCACCTGATCTTCAGGTCGAGGAGGATCATCTATAACATTCTCTTCCATTGAAATGTCAAATTTTATAAGTACAAAATTATTAAGTATATGATTAATATATATACATTTTTCCATCGTGAGCCTCAGTCACAGGAACATCTTGGGGCTGCACCTCATTGGGATGGGGCTGCTGGGGAGCACCATGATCTTATGGATGCATTGCACTATCAATTATTTGTTGTCCAGTACTAATGGTTTTTTTGATAGTGATGATCCCCTGATTAAAACAATGTAAGACACTAAATTATGGACGATATCAAACATTTATGTATTTTATAAGTAACAAAAGGTTAATGTGGACTGATTTTTATTTACCTTATCCCGCAAATTGGATCTTGGGGTCTGCCCCATGATTTTACTACAATCAACCACGACTTTATTACCGTACTTGTAACCAAGTTGGAGGTCTTCCTCCGTGGTTTCAGTTCCGAAGTCGTCGCCCTACATTGCATAAGGGTATGATTTTTTAATGTTTTCGGCTGCAATTACCTTAAAGTTGTAAGTTGATACAAATAATATTCTTAAGATGTTTGGGTACTTATGATTCATGACTGTAACCTCGAGTAGCCGCCCTGGCCTAGATTGTGTTGGCCATGTTTGAAAATCCTTGCTTTGGTTTCCTTCGAAGTGTCAGGAAACCTATCATCAAAATTTTCAAGTATGTTATATATAACAACACTTTTATTTAGATCTAAAGAAAAATAAAGCTGGTATTGAATTAAAAAAATTGTAATTTACCTTGGTGTACCAGTTATTTTGTTCTCCTGATTTTTTCAAAATATTCTCTTTTTCATCATCAATGATCACCTTCCACTCCCTCTCTGGAATTGAGGGAGGATGTGCATACCTAGGATTTCCTACCAAGCTTCATCTATAAACATCCCAAGTATATTTTAAATATTCACCCGCTGCAGATGTGACCGCTTTTTTATTGAACGTGTCTACTCCAAAGAGGCCTTCAAGATAATCCATAAGTTCCTTTTTGAGGTTGGAATTCTGGCAATTCCACCTCATGCGTAAGGTTGCCCCAAAAATATACAAGGTCTTTCTCTCTAGGTGCCTATAAAAAAGGTCGTTTCCTACAATACACAAAAATATATGATCATTAATTGAAAATTAATAATCTAGATTATTTTTGTATGAGGACAACATTAAATGATTAAAATATGAATTAAAACTACCTAGGAGTCTTGATAATTTTAATGGAAGTCCATTATCGTCGGCCAAAAATGTGCACGGAAGGGTCCTTGTGCTTGTCACATGTCTAGCTCCAGGAAATGCAACCATCTCAACCACATCACTATGATCCTCATCTCTGCCACCATCTCTAGAATCTGATCGAGGTGCGGATTCCTAGAGGTGCGTGTTATGGATCCTATCTAAATTTGGTGTGGAAGATGGAGAAGTAAATAGTTCTCTAGCAGCTGTATGACCACCCGCATCAGGACTTTGTAGCGTCTCTGTAGCGCCACTACTACCAACACCGGGCTAAACAGGTTCCAAAAATTTCTTTATAAAAAAGAAAATGTTTTTTTGTGAGATAATGTAAAAGTTAAAGAACAAAGTATCATAATTGAACATATGAGTGCATTAAAAAAACAACACTTTAAACTATGGTTATTACCTTATATGTGTTAAGTTGTGACATAAGGAGCTTGATATTTGCTTTGACCTCAGGAGTTTTTATCTGGATGATCTAACAAGATAACAAGTTCCTTGTTATCTTTAATAATATATTTTTTTTTAATAAGAGCATTGGATCAACGCATGAATAAAACCTCTTCTCATCAGCGAAATCATGATCCACATGGCCCGCGGACTACATATAATTTCAACAAAAACAATGTTATTTCAATAAAACTATATAAGAAAATAATAAAAACAATGTAAAATGAAAGTGGAAATTGATAATCATTTACATGTTCTGCGGCTGGCCCTTTCCCACGGTCATCCTACCACATTATAATATAATTAGAACCCCCAAATATTTAAAAAATTGTTAATGATAACAAAACAACAATGTTAAAGATAATATTTACAACAATGTTAAAGATAATAAAAAAATATAATGCAATAAGTAGAGGTTTCTTAAAGAGGTGTTGCATAAGAACCTGCACACTATTAGTCAATGTTTCTATTTTATTCAAATGGTAATCCACTAATAACTCTTCCCTGGGAGCTATATTTTTTATTGCGCACAGGACTACCTGATTCTCTTCACATCCCTCATATATGCAATTCAGTTGTTTTTTTTTTTTCCTGGGTCATGTGTTGTTTATAAACCTTGCGATATTGCCAGAATCTTTAGGCCTTCCATCAATATAGATAGTTGCTCCCTTATTTTTATCCTTGTTTATTAGTTGTATATAATTTGCGGCGAGTGCATATCTCCACATACTTCCCATGTACTAGACCAGCCGCATCCAATCGTTATAATTGTAACACGGTCCGACATAGTCCATCAATTTAGTTACTGTATTGTATTTTACAATTACTCCATCCATGGAAAATAGCCCGAAGCCATGCATGGAGGATGGTGCAATGCAATATGTCCTATTGTTGACAATGAAGTCAACATATATAGGAGGTAGTTCCTTAGGTACCCATTGTTTCACCAGATGCTTATACCTTAGTGTAACATCTATGTATCCTATGCTCTCATCATTATATGAGCATGATCCTCCTTTGGTAAGAAAAAATTTCATGCGTCTAAAAAATTTTATTCTGACTTTTTCACCTCTGGTCCTTCTTTGCTTATCATATCTACTAGATGCAGTCACATTTCCAGCCTCTATTTGTCCTAACATTTTCTCACTCGACGAAGAAATATCTGAAAGGTTCCTGTTTGTTTTTACCTTCAGTTGCATGTTCACATGTTGTTAGTTAGTATTCCATCATCATTTTCAAAGTTCTAAATAAAAAATTTATATCTTTAGTTTTGGATGCACAATTAGACTAGGGTGCAATTACCAATATTAGTAGTCAACCACCTAATTTAACGTGATATCCCTCTTGCTTTTGGACATATTAAGGACACATTAAAAATGTGAAAACACTAAGGACATGATAAATTTGTCATATGGATCTAAGAAAAAAATATTATTAAGGTTGTTGTTTGTTGGATTTGTGAAAATTAGAATTATTATAAGAAATGTCCATTGAAGATGAGGGTCAATACTGTGGAGTAAGAAATCCAACCATCAGTTGTTGTGTTGAAAATCTTGGTTGCTTTAGTTGGCAATATGTCTAATGCAATTCAATAGTAGAACTATAAAAATATTAGTTTTGTTCAATACAAGAGTAGAACTATACAAATATTAGTTTTGTTCAAGCCAAGAGTAGAACTATACAAATAATAGTTTTGTTCAATACAAGAGTAGAACTATACACATATTAGTTTTGTTCAAGCCAAGAGTAGAACTATACAAATATTAGTTTTGTTCAATCCAATTTGAAGAATAAGTTAGTTATGGCGATGGTTAACAATAGTGAAACCGACAGAAAAAGAAGAATAGAGCCATGCTGTGAAGGTTGTCATGTACAAATAAGGACGAAGAGCCTCTGAAGAAACTTATTTTTCCTAGAATGGTGGGAGAAATGAGTATTTATATTACCAAGTAATGGTGTTAGGAATATCAACTTTTTTGAGGTTTGATGAAGGCGTTAAACTAGATGAAGATGCACCAAATATTGCCATTTTTGGGGGGCCAAATGGTAGATTGAAGGCCATCACTAATCACTTTGGGGATATCTCATTACCTACTGGAATTTGACATGCTTGATGAAAACATGCGATACTAAGAATGGATTTGTATTGATTCTAGGTCTGTGAAGGCGAGCATATATAGAAATGTATTCTCTTTCAGGAAAAATGAGTTCAAAAGCTTGCCCGTGGATGATAATGAAGTATACTCCATGAATGATTAATGGTTATTGAAAACTTTGTTGCTTGTTGGGAGTTATTAGTTGTGAAACCGTAATAAGTATCTAAAGCAAAGTTTAGGATATGTTTCAGGTCCATTCTACAATCTTGAAATTTTGGATGTAAATTGAAGCCTTCTATGATCCTACCATGATAATAATAATAACTAGAGTATCAGGCACATTGGTCCACTATGTAGTGTTGGGGTTCCATATCCCATGAAAATGTCATGCAACCATGCTGTAACAATGATTTAAGATTGGAATGATTTATAGGTTTAAACAAGGTTTAGTCAATCTTCCTTTAGCTGATAATGAGACAGTGGCACATATTTTTCCATGCTTGATAAATTCATATGGTAAGAGGCTAAAATATATCATTGAATAAGGCATTGTGTGAATGGCATGTGGAATCCATCCTTGTGTCATAAGTTTTTGGTGTTGAAAGAGATACTTTAAAATGAGAATTCATTGGTATGGCTATTACTCTCACCAGCTCATTGGAGTGGCTATTACTCATTGGAATGGCTATAACAAAAAAACTAAAGGGAGGTAGTTGGCAAGGTACCGATTACCCCTTACTTTGTATAGAGGTACTACAAGTGAATTTCTTCACTACCCCTTGTGATTTTTATGATCCTTGGATAGTTGGGGCAGTTATTTGGTTTCATGGATTATGACGAGCTAGAGGTTTTTAAGACATGTTGATGGAACATATGATGTTTTATGGTTCCTAGATGGGTCCATTCAACACATGAAGTAGTTGGTTATCTTCCCAATGATCCTACATTTCAATGTCATACACATTCACAGTTCCAGTGAGCCTCCTCTATTTTGGCTCAAGTTTTAGAGATTCATGATCTATAAACATTTGTAGAATCTTTGTAGAAGATTTTATCCATCCATATTTGGACACAATAATGAATGAATAATATCATTCCTTAATGACAAATGATACTTGGGATCTTGTACCTCTTTCGAAAGGAAGAAAAATTGTCATATATAAATGGGTGTATAGAACTTGTTAGTTGTTCTTAAGGGGGAATGCTATAATATTTAGACACTTAGGAGTTAGTTAAGATCAACTTGGTCTAATGTGTCTTTAGGTAAAAGCGTGTTTCTTTAGTATGCATTAGTATTCATATGTAGTTATGTAATCTGATGGCCATGACATGTTCTAGACACCAATGGTTCATACTCTCCATAATACTAACAATTATATTGATCCATGGATTATCACCTGATTGCTCCATGAGGTCTATTTAAAGAGTATGGAGGGTCATTTATTGAAGATTGATTGTGGGAAACTATTATGTACAATAATTTTCTTTTGCATTAATATATTGCCTCAGGTGGTCATGTTGGCTAGGGCCATGAACTATTTCTCTCTTTGAGAGTTTTAACCACATAAAAATTGGTGTACCTATCTCTGATCTATTTGTGTGATTGGTTTCTTACGATGTTCGATCTATGTAGAAATACCCTATTTTGTCGAACACAAATTCCACAAATATTAATGATAAAAATAAGATTTATAATAATAGGCATAGGGTCTTAATCCATATGCAATAATCAACATGTAAAAACCATTTCGTATACAAGAGTGATATTCAATTCCACAAGTTTTAAATTTAAATTCCATATTACATAAGTTTTATTACAAGTAAATAACATATACAATCTTAGGCACAAGTTCCAAAACTAATTGAAAAATTTTGAAATTAAAAATATACAAAACTACCCTCTTTTGTCTTTAAAATGAACCTAAACAAAAAATTCTCACTTGAACTTGAGAAATGCCATAACTTCTAGAAATGGTATAGAAAAATATAAATACTAGACTAGGATAACCCAACGAGGCATCGTGTACTCAAGGAAGAGGAACTACATGACACAAAACGCCTCTAATTTTTGCAAACCCCCATGTCTTTCATTGTCAACTCCCACAAGGCCATCCTAAACCCCAATACTGTAGGGAAACAATAATATTTTTGTAGGAATCAAAGAAACCTAGGGTTGAACATGGGACATAACAACATGAAACCCATATCACATACAAAAAGAAAACACACAAGGATAGATCCAAACCAAAAAACATGTTCACATGGAAAACACATACTTTTCTATGTGCTAAAGACCAACTCAAAAATAAAACACAAATGGAAAAATCCAATTTGAGGAACACTGTCACAAGGAAAACACATCCCTTTCTATGTGCCAAATATCAACAATTCCAACCAATCTACCAATGTATGCAAGAGGTAGCAATGAAACTACCCACAATCCTATGGAAAAACAACCCTCTTCCATGAAATGTTTTACCACATGTCGACAACCACTACACAACACCATAATCGAGACCAAACCCAAGAGAGGAATGAAAAACATGGAACAATAAACAAATTGTAGAGTGCACCATGATCACCAAGAAAACCACAACAAAAAACCATAATTGAGACCATAACCCTGAAACCCATGGGAAACATAAAGCACCCAAAAAAATTTAGGCTATGCCAAAATGAGTACAATTCATGGCCCACTAAATTTTACAGTACACCATGATCTCTAAGAAAACCACGACCAATCACCATATTAGAGACCAGATATAGGAAACCCATGGAAAGCATAAAGCACCCGCCAAATTATAGGAAATCCCATAATGAGGACATGCTATGAACCAAATTCCATAGTGCACCATGACTGTTGAGACAAACACAACCAAATAATACAACAAAGACAACCAAGAAATCCACTCCAAGCACAAACCACCCATAAAATTCCAATTTACCTTAAGATGTGCACATATGACCCACCAAATTCCATAGTGCACCACAACAACCAAGATAACCAGAACCATATATCATAGTTGATAATACATATAAAATACCCATGAAAAGAACACACCACCCACCAAATTCTAGGCTACATGATGCAGGAGCATCATCTCACATTAGCCAGCCAACTAGCCGACCAACCACATCAAGTGCACGCATTCAAAGCTGAAGAGAGGTGCAACCCTCGTTTTTTATTCGAATGAATGTAATTAAAATGTCTTAGGCTGGTGAGCCGTGAAGCCGTGCCTTTTTGCAGGCATTAGAGTAGGTAGGCCTTTAATGTTTGTAAGGCTGAGATCTAGATCCGGATTGCGGACTAGACAACCCATTCAATGTAATTGAATAGGGTAGGTAGATTGGAGGGAAGAGATCGAGGAGCCCTCAGGTAAAAGATCGAATGGGTCTCATTTTGTAGGGGAGAGTTAGCATAGAGAAGAGGATAGAAGAGACGAGACCTTGTTACAGGCCGTGCTCAGGAACACCATTGTAAACATTCATTTGCCATTTTAATATAAACAACAGTTTTTCCTGCATCTTTCATGTATTGAATGAATGTCTGTGAGTGTTCTTTATGTGCTGTGAATGTATGTTATGTTTATGCATTTGTAGGAGTTGTTCTGGCTTCAAGCTTGAGAGGTCTTTGAGGCTTCACACCAGGAGGGTGTGACAGAACGCTGTGGGTTCTGATAGCCATGCACAGAGGGTGCATTTTTGAACTCTGCAGAGTCAGACAAAGGAGTGCCAGGTGGGCACATAAGTTGAAATAAAAAACTTGGAAGAAAGACCTGTAAGGTTGCTGAATACCTTGGAGGCAAGGCTGTGTATGAGAAAGACATAGTTGCGAACAAAAACTCTCTTTGAGTTCTGTAAAGCTCTACCAAGGAGGCATTGAGAACAGGCATAGAGTGCTGAGGAAGAACTATGCTATGAGTTCAGACTGAAGCCAAAATCACTAAGGATTCTGAGATCTCTGCCAGGAGGGCATTGAGTAGGTGTAAGGAGTACACAGAAGAGGACAAAACTATTGGACGTTCTGTAAGAAGATACTCTTCGAGGAGGGCATTGAGACAATGCGCAGACAGGAACAAGAAGATAAATCTATTGAGTTCTGTATTTTGGAGGAAGAATCCACTTAGGGATCTTCATAGGGTTGTTGAACAGCCTGAAAGTCTCAGCAAGAGGTTTCTTGAGGGAAGGATATCCAGGAGGGCATCCCAATTCTCCATTTGAGGGAGAAAGGGAAAAGGACGAGTTTCCTTGGAGGTTGAAGCTACAGGAAATCTCAGGAGAGATAGCACTTTGTGTGCGTGAAGAATTTACAGAGGCGCATAAGTCAAAGAATCCCTTGAGGATTAGAAGGATAAGCTCAGGAGGAGTAGTGCGTTCAACGCATAGAGCCATAATTGCAAGGAGTGCAGAAGCCGCATAACTCTTTGAAGATTTTAGAGTTCCCAAAGCTCAGGAGGGACAACATTTTCATATACATGTGGGAGAATTCACAGTTGTCTAGTTCGCAGAACCAGAACAAAGGTTGAGGCCTTTGAGAAATTGAAATTCTTCCAAGTTTGGGAAGAAAGCTCTGAAATTAGAGAGGAGGCACAACAACTGTTCGATCAGACTGTGAAAGAGATCTGGACTATTGGTTTTTCACATCCAGGGAGAAGTAGAGCGAGCGCACTGAAGAAGAGGATCTGGACCATTGGATCTTGGTCCAATTAACCAACAACCATTAGATCTGTCAGAAGTTGTGAGGGATTTAGGCCCTCACACAGCAGAACAAGAGAGAGAAATTCCTGAAAGAGTTGGCCCATCGAGATTTCTCATATCGGGATATCGGAAGTATCGAGGACAGGAGATCGGGTCACTTCTTAGTGAAGTCCCGAGATTTTATCTGGACCTTCCATCCATTTGGGACATGTGGAAGAGATCTAGGGATCTCACGAACTCGGAGGTTCGCAAGGTAAGAGCCAAGGAGTTGGTTTCTCAAACTCGTGAGAGGCGAAGTCGCGAGAAGATGGGAGCCGTCCATCTAAGGAGGACAGGTGGAAACAATCGTGAATAGTGATAACGAGAGGAGAAAAGTCAAATCTCACCTCTCAGGAGTTCGGGAAAGAAGGTGCCAAAGGTTGAACCTTTGAACTCGGGAAGGCACTCGAGACGAGAAGTGCTAGCGCCTAGTCTAGCCAGCGGTCGCGCAAGGAGGGCACTAACAGAAGAAAGGGATAATACGAGAAAGGCCATTTTGGGAAATTGACATTTTGATGATCGAGAGATCGTGGGGATAGTGGTTCTCGTGACATCGGGAAATACAAATCCCCAAAACCCGAAATTATTTCGGGGAAGGTCACAGGCACATGCAGAGGTCGTGACAGAGGAGAAGAAGGACCTGTGGATCAATTTTTAACAGAGATTCCAGTGGGAATCGAAAGATCTAATTCGGCTTGGGAAGGTGAAATTAGAACGATCCTTAAGACCAAGAGGTCAGCGTAGAGACTCTGTCGAGGCAGAGAGGTGGCGTCTGCGTCACTACACCATGACAAGCATGGACCACCAAATCCCAAAAACAACAAAAACACATGCTAAACCATATTGAACAATGGAAAATGAACATAAATTCCCTCATATTCATCTCATTTCCACCTCATGCATACCTTCGTACATGAATTGGTAACCTACAAGTTTTTTGAAAAATGGAAAATAAACATATATTCCCTCATATTCATCTAATTTCCACCTCCTTCCACCTTCATATATGAATATGTAGCCTCCATTTCCCTCATATTCATCTAATTTCCACCTCCTTCCACCTTCATATATGAATATGTAGCCTCCATTAAAACTTATAGAGTTGAATAGGTAGCCTCTATTAAAACTTATAGAGTTGAAGGAAAATTATTATTTTTAGCTTTTGACATAATACCCTAGAAATCCCAAGAGACATTTCCCCAAATAAGAAAAACAATAAATCCACATATTAAATATTCTCAAAGCCCAGATTAATATGGAATTTTCAAATGTCCTAGGTAAACTTAAGAAATATGTTTCTATTTTGTAGATGTACTATTGAACCAATAGAGAGAAAATGTACATGGAGCTAAAAATCCCATGTAGTGACTAATTGGACCAATAAAGAGAAAGTACATAACACATGAGATAAAAGTTACATATAGGGACTAATTGGACCAACAAAGAGAAAGTACAAAAAACATAAGCTAAAAGTCCCATGTAGGGACTAATAACCCCTCGGAATTTGGCACCATGATTGTAAGAAGTCTCATGGAGGGACTAATAACCCCTTGGTATTTGGCTTCATGATTGTAAGAAAGTAAATTACGTGGCATAAATGTGTAAGTGCTAACTTGGATGATGTAAAAGCATACCTATTTTGAGCTAAAAGCTTGGGTTCCATACACCAATTTGGTGTCTGGCTTGGTCGTGACCTTAAAAATAGATTATTGTTATTATTATTATTATCATATGTTTGAAAATGTTTCAAGGGGAAAACGTTCCAAATGTGATATATGGTGCAACTCCAAATCAAATCGTTATAATTAAATAAAACTATGGAATTAAATAAGGACTTAAGGGTGGCAAGGGAAGTGTTGGTAAGATAGGGTATCTACCTAATCCATGTTGCATGATAAGTGACACATATTCCACATGCATTTGGATGCATGGGCATTATTCATGAAGATGTTATGATGTTTTTTTTTTCATTTAATATAAAAAATAATTCAAGAGATGGTTTGGATATCTTGGTAGAGGAGAAGTGTTATCTTTTGCAAGATTTGCTGAGGCATTTTGTAGGAAATGGAGCCCTAATTATCATGAGAAATGTATTCCCATTGTTGAAAGACTCAGGGAAGATATATGGTGCACAAAAACCTATTGAACAAGCTCCCAACTCTCATCTTGAAGATGAAGAAGGCATCATTGAAGCATGCTTTCCAAATTTAAAGATAGATTAGTTCTTAGCTTCTACCTCCAACATTGATGGAGATCAAGAACCCATTGTGAATACTGTGGATAATAGTTAGGGTACTCACCATTCTTGCTACCCTCGCATGCCCTAGTCATGTGCTCCCCTTTGTCCTCGCAGGCTCACCATCGTGTGCCCTCATGTGCTCCCCTTTCTCCTCGCACACAACTCGCTCTCATGTGCCCTCACCTCCTCCTGCTCGCAACCTACCCTTTCTCCTCTCCTTGCAACCCTCATGTTCCCTCGCGTGCTCCTGATCGTAGCCTACCCTTTCTCCTCTCCTCGCAGACTACGGGGGTATGGTCGAGTGCACATTACATGAAGCGATCGAGGTATGGATGTGGCCAGATATGGGCCATACACAAATGGTTAGGGGTGCTTCATTTTTGTTTAAACGGGTTTTGGTGTTGTTTTTCTTATTTGTTAATTTAAATATTTATAATATATAAATTATATATTATATATAATATCTAATTTATATATTATATCTATCTATCTATCTATCTATCTATCTATCTATTATAACATGGGTTTTGTTAT
>SNQJ01S0002066.1:913401-935929 GCA_010110895.2 Picea sitchensis
ATATATAAATATGTATACCAAAATTATTACCTTAATGAAGGTATGCCAATCATGTGTTTTTACCCCACCAAATTCACCTTTCTTCGTTAAGATATTTTTATGTTTGAAGAAAAACCCGTGGGAAATTTAATTCTTTGAATGACCTCTTTTAAATTGTTTCTTTGTTTGTATGTTAATAACCATGGAAGGTTATTTCGGTATAGTACTCCATCTAATCTATTTGAATATCGGATCACACTTCACATTGCATGATTGGCTTCCTGAATGTCAGTACAAGTTTTGACAATTTTTTCTTTGTCCCTCCTACCATCTATGATTCACCATAACGTTTCAGTCACATTCTTCTTGATATGCATTGTATCAAACAAATGAACTATTTTTAGCTCCTCATAGTAGGGAAACCTCATGAATTGAGCGGGATAAGATTTCATTCCTCATGGAAGCCTATTATTAATACCTTCATGATGATTGCGTCCTTCATGAAGCATAAAAGAAATCACAAAAATAATTATCAAATACAGTAAAATAAATTCAATGATTAAAATAAACATTCAAAACATTACATGATCTACGATACATTATGAAATTGAGTACCTTGATGATTTCTATTATATTCCAACCTCCATAGGTGAGGTGTCATTCTTTGTGGTTTTAAACCAGCTCTTCTTTCCCATTGAAAATATGTTTTTCAGTAGTACGATACCTATGGTTCTTAGGAATAAGGTACCTATACTCATCAAACACCATTTTTCCTAAAATTTTTGAATGATGATACTTCATCTTAGCGCGACAAACTGGACATGCAAATTTACCCTTTGTTTGAAGACCCGCAACAAATGAATTAATGTCAATTATACGATGAGATTATTTAAAAATTGAACATGCACCATGATAAAATTAAAATATTATCTAGTATTAAAAAGAAATATTAGAATGCTACATACCAAAAAAATGTGTTAGTCTAGGGGCATCATGAATTGTCCATAAAAGTATTCCACGGAATTTAGGTTTCTTCTCCCCGATTGGTTTATATATGTCATACATTGTGATGGCAACCCATAACTTTAGTAGCTCGTCAATAAGAGGCTCTATATATACATTCATATATTTAACCTGGTACTTACCTAATTGTTTGAAATTACACATAATTACTATAGGAATGATATCATGTAATATATATAATTAAATAAACAAACAAAAGATATTATGAAAAAATTGAAACAAATGAAAATGTTAAATTCAAAAAATTAATGTAAGCAAATATTTGGAACAATCATTATAAACATTATGTGCTCCCTCTTTATTGACATCCAAGGAGGAATGTTATTGTTGATAACAAAAATAGGCCACACTGAGTAAATAGACCTAATCTCTCCGAATAGATTAACACTGCCAGCTACCAATGAAAGTCTAACATTACGAGGTTCATCTTTGAAATATGCCCATTTTCCCTCAATTTCCCTAAATGCAGAACAATCGATAGGCATTCAAAGAACACCATCTTCACTTCTGTTACGTGCATGGTAATCCATAAATTGTTCTATGCTTTCACACCTGAACAATTGCTGCAAACGTGGAATTATGGGAATATGACGAAGAAACTTTTGAGGCACCCTTTTTGTTACTTGATCGGTTCGATATCTACTGATAAGACATTGCAGACATTCCGTTTTCGAAGCATGTTGTCCATAATATATAATATGGTAATTAGGACATGCATATATAGTTTGATAATCCATTCTAATTTCTTTCATAATGGCATGCAAACCTCGATATGTGCAAGGTAAAATATTTGATGATGGTAACAAAAATTCACCTAACAATCTACAACATAGCAAATAACTAGTTAATGTTATTAATCGTAAAAATTGCATTCTTATTTTACACATTAATTAACACTAAAAACAAATAGAAAAATATCAACATTTATGTATAATATGAGATGAAATATATTACATACCTTAGTATATGTGTCATACAAGTGTTCGACAAATTATTCATAACCTTTAAGTTCACTAGCAACAATGTAGCGGAGAGAAGATTTTCTCTTGATCCTTCATAAAGTCATTTATTTTCCTTTTCTAATAGAGGTTGATCATAAATACCAACATTTTCCCCACCCTCATCCAGTTGTGAAAACAAATCTTGGATCATTTGATTTGTCCCATCATCTTCTTCCATGGGATCATTAACTTGATTTGTCCCATCATCTTATTCCATGAGATCCTTATTTTCTTGGTCATGATGATCATGTACCTCATCTTGTACAACATCATTTCTACTAATACTTGGTGCAATATTTTGCGGAAAGTTAGAGGGCAGCTCTAACTTTATAATTACAAACAATCATGCAAAGTTAGTGTATACTATAACAAACATTCAAACAATATATATACAATTTTATATAAAATTGACAAAATAAAAAAAGCTAATGAATATATAGCTAATTACCATGGGACAATATTCATTCGATCCGCCATCAATGTGCCCATATTTCCTACAATGTTTTGTAGATGTTGCTATTAAATTTTTTATGGAATGTACGAGGAAACATTTTTTACAAGGGTAATAACATCTACCATCACCCTTTTCACCCGCTTTACTTTTTTCCCCACCTCTAACAACATCCTGCAAAATTCTTCCACATAAAAATCCCCTTTCAGAACCATCGTTGTTATAGCAAGATTGTCGCAGCATCTTTAAATTGTCAAATATTTATAGTCCAATTTTAAGTCACAATCATCGCAATTGCGAAGACCATGACCTAAAAATATTTCTTATTTCTTACTTACTTATTTTAGGTCATTTTTAATGGTCAATTTTGAATGTTAGGTAAGTCGTCACTCTTTCTACGAACGCACTACATGTGTCTCTCTTTCGATGAACATTGACCATATTAATTTAGTCAAAGGACATGCGTCGAGCTAGCGACGAATACGGGGTAGATTTAGAAAAATTGAACTTTTTCTCTTGCATGTTGCGATGAAAGAGTACTTTCGTCGCAAAATTTTCAATATGTAGTAGTGTTACCATGCATGACATGGAAGTGAATATGGTGTTCTTCAAATGCCTGCAAATGGTTCTTCATTTAGGAACATCATAGAAATATGGCCAATTTTTAAAGAAGAACCTCATAATGTTAGGCTTTCATTGGAAACTGATGATGTCAATCCATTTGGTGCATTTAGGTCTATTTACTCAGTGTGGCCTATTTTTGTTATAAACAATAACCTTCCTCCTTGGATTTCAATAAAGAGGGAGCACACAATGTTGGCAATGATTGTTCCAGGTATATATTTACAAAATTGGTTTGAACACCGTATTTCGTTTTCCTTATTCGTTTCATAATTACTTATATATATACAAGGTATAATTATGTGTAATTTCACCCAATTAGGTAAGTACCAAGTGAAATATATGAATGTATATATTGAACCTCTTGTCGATGAGATACTGAAGTTATGGGTTGGCATCACTATGTACGAAATCTCTACACCAATAGCGAAAAAGAAATTTCAATTCCATGGAAAATTCATGATTCCCTAGGGATAACACATTTTTGTGGTATGTAACATAATAATGCACTTTAATAGTATATAATTTTATGAAAATATGATGGATGCCTCTTAAACATCAATTCCTTGTTATACAAATAATACTGACATTAATCCATATCTTGCAGGTCTTCAACCAAAGGGTAAATTTGCATGTCTAGTTTGTGGTACTAGGATGAAACCACATAATTCAAGAAGCCTAGGAAAGGAGGTATTTGATGAGTATATGCACTTCCTCCCTAAGAGCCACAGGTATTGAACTACAGAAAAAAAACATCTTTTCAATTTGAAAGAAGAGACTAGAATAAAACCACGAATAATGACACCTCACCTATGGAAGTTGGAATATAATAGAAATTGTCAAGGTAAGAGTTTATTCTATGTTTCATATATATTAATGTTTTACAATTTTAATTTGTGTTGAATTTTGTTTATTGTATCTAAAAAGTATTGTTGTAATTTCATTAATTATTTTTCATAAATGTCTTCAAGGAATTAATGGGATTCCACGAGGAATGGAAAGTTACCATGTACATTTCAATAGATTTCCCTACTATGAGCACCTAAAAATAGCTCATTTGTTTGATACAATGCATATCGGGAATAATGTAACATAAACGTTGTGGAGAATTGTATATGGAAGGAGTGACAAATAAAAAAATGTCAAAATTTGTACCGACATTCAGGAAGCCAATCATGCATTGCAGAATGTGATTTATTCAAATAGAAATGGACACTGAAATAATATTCCATAGTTATTTACAGAGTAGGAAAGAAATGTTGTAAAAGAGGTCATTCGGAAAAATAAATTTCCCAAGGGATTTTCTTCAAACATAAATAATATCTTAACAAAGAAAGGTGAATTTGGTGGTGTGAAAACTCATGACTAACATACCTTCATTAAGGTAATTATTTTTGTTGTAGATTTCTATATAGGTAAATATATGACTTTTTAGTATTAAAATATGGTTTTCTTTCCCTAAAAATTAATTATCCCTTTGTTGTTATATTATGTTCTACCTCTATCTCTCTCCGATGTCTTTGACAACAATGTAAAACAAGTTATATATGATATTGGAAAATACATGATGTAAATATTAATGATTTATATGAAAAATCGTTGTTACTTAACTTGTCGACATTTGTTTTTCTTTCAATGTATATATATTGTTGTTGAACCCTATCATCTAATTTGTTATAACAAGTGTAGGTGGTTTTCATCTAAATAAATCCACAAAGAATATATAAAATGTTGGAGGAGAGAAATTCCTCGGCTAATGTGCAAAATCAAAAAGTATCCACCTTTGGAATTTTTCAATGCAAAACAACACTACCTCATACACCAAGTTGAGGATATTGAAATGTGTGGACCTGTACAGACAAGGTCAATGTGGATGGTGGAGAGGCACTTGAATTGATTGAAGGCTTTCGTTAGACAGAGAGCACGTCCTAAGGGATCTATGGTGGAGGGCTATATGGTATATCAATAGTTGGTGTATATTAGTTAGTATCTTCCTAAATTAGCAGAAAAAATCATGAAGGTGCCTCAAATTTGGGATGTCAATTCCATTAACAAATTTGAAGGGGAGGCATTGGTTGGGAAAGGTAGAATGAGGAAAGTGAAAGGTAATTAGATGGTAGATATATATATAATACTTTGCATTAAGATTGCTTGATTTATATATTTTATTATTTAAGGTTTGTTTAGCTTCCATGATCAATTATTATTTAATATTTATTATAATTAGTAATTTTGATTCGTTTTTCATATAGTTGGTCGAGAGTGATGCACTACATTTATACATCGCAAACAATCTTGATTGGATGAAGGTATAGATAGATCAATGTATACAATTTAATGGTAGGTTATCATGGGAGTGAGTGGCTACTTTTCTTAAATAAGCTCATCGTAATCAAGATACCAATCTTACTCAGATGGAAATTAATTTAGCATATGGTTTGAAAGATAAAAAAACAAGTATATTATTCACCCAGATCATGTTTTAGATTTTTTTCCAATATATTAATCTATGTCATGTGTTTTTTTATAAATTTTTCATAAGTCTAAATATGTTTATTGATTGATAATGCATTTTTTACGTGTCAGCCATATTGCAGTTGACACACAACAAGGTTATGTGGTGCATTGGTCATAAATTTCACATCAAAAATTTTGATGACGAGAAGAAAACCTTTTATTATGGGATAACTACAATATTTCAAGTCACCAATGTGTCCTCAAGAAGTGACATGCATCCAACAATATCGAAAAATAGATATTATGGGTATTTGGATGATATAATCAAGTGTGACTTTAAATCCTTCAAGTTAGTTCTGTTCGATGTCAAATGGTACATGTTATCGATGAATGAACGTGATCTAGATAGAACTATTATTGAACATGACAATGGATTTACCATGGTTGATATATGGACATTTGATTCGGGTACACAAACTTATGTTCTTCCAATCCAATGTGAGAAACTCGTTTATTCATAGGTCCCAGGTAAACAAGGATGGTCATATGTTGTCAGATATGATCCAAGAGGATGTCCTATAAAGTATAATGTACCAGAAGAAGATGATATTGAAGAAGAAGAAGATGCAGAGGAACATGAGGTAGAAGTATTGTCAAATGAATAAGTCGAAGAAGTTGAGCCAGATGTAGATGACCATGTGGATCTCTATGATGATATTTATGATGATATTATCAAAAATTACATTGATTATGATGTTGATATGGCTAATCCTTTCAACATCGATTTTGAACCATATGATACAGATGTAGAGTTGGATGAAGAAGAATATGATGAATGATATTGTAGAAATGTTGAAATGTAGGAGATATGTGATTATATATTTTATATGATTGATTCTCTTTAAAGTTTTTTTATTTATATGGGTTAATAATCATCATCATTTTCATCATCATCGTTTTATCATCATTGTCACAGTCATCATCATCATCATCATCATCATCATCGTCATCATCATCATCGTCATTGTCATCATCATCCTCATTTCCATTGTCATGATCAAATTCATATCATTGTTGGTGTATTATTTATATGTCCGAGTTTATATCTTCAATACGCTTGACCCAGGGTTCATGTCTACTGGGGTTCCAACAAAGCCTCTAAAACTATCGACCCTCCTGGTAAACCAGAAGGCAACGCAACACACATAGTGTACTGCGTAGTCTCACCCGAGATAGTCTTAATGGGTGGATACAATACTCATGTGTTTTCAACCCATGATAGAGTGGGGATAGGAGAAGTGTGCGTTGAGGGTTCTATTTTAACTCATTAACGCAATAAATTGTCATTCACAATTATGCATGGAGTATAATAAACTCATTCATTTAGTATATAAATAACTACTTAAAACAATAAGGAAATGCATGCATTCAATCACATAACACAGATTTTACCATGGTTCACCCCCACTTGGGCTACATCCACAAAGATTTTGCTCTCAAGATATTTTATTATGGTAGTTCCAAAACTCCAGCGCTGTGCGCTTTACAACTCTTCTCGGTCAGGTCTAGATCTATTACGAGGTGAACTAGATTACACTAGGCTCCTCAACCTATGATCTAACCCTCAAGATCCACCCTCCCTACTCCTATCTGGCTCAACAACTTACAAAATTAGGTCGTATAGAAAAATATTACAACTAGCTATCAAAACAGAACTCCTCCTATAGACTCTCTATATCTGTTTTCTCCCATCTCCCACTATGAGACCTAGGTATATATATTTATACGTTTCTGGATCACCATCTATTACACTGTATTGAAAAAAACCTAACCCTAACGTCGTTAGATCTTCCCTGCATGCACGCGTGCTGCTCTTCCTTCCATCTGTTGCTTTCCTCGTGCATGCCTTCTTTCCCAAAATAACCTTTCTTTCCACTTTGGCCTGCTTCCCATAGGCCCCCAACACTGAAATGTGGCTCGTCCCGATCCACCTAACCTCTTTGTTCTTCGTCAATATATGTGGTGATCTCCTGGAACTTCTCCCCGAGCTCTGTTGCTTACGTTTGAGCCTGCGCGGTCTTTTCCTTGAGTGATTCTACTGTTTATACGACAATATCGTTGTTGATCATCCCTGCACACTCTTCCTGGGTCTATGCCATATATGTCTTGGATTCTTCTACCTGTGAAATGACCTCTACTACTCGCTCCTGGAGCAGTTCCATTTGAGCCTGGTGCTCCTTTTTCCACGTTTGCGCAGTGATGAGTTCTGCCTGTAATATCTTTGTATCTTGTGCCCCTTTGATGTGATCTGTGATGGACATTGTCTTCTACCTTTGCTTGATGTCTTGGATATATGTGCTTATCCTTTCTTCTTCCTTGTCCCACTACTGGACCTATTGATCCTCTTCCATATTCATCCATAGTTGTGCTTCTTTTTCAAACAGGTTGGCTGCTGCGTGGACCTGTCATTCTATATCCTGTATATGCTCTGTTGCCTCTTTCTTCCTTTGCTCCCTTACCTACGGTGGTGGGATTTCGTCTACATTGACGACTTCTGGCAGCTGTTGTTCACTTTCCTGCGATTGTATTTGGGATTTGGTCCTAACTATGGAGTGTCTGGCATTCTGGGTTTGTTCCACTTATTTGGGTGGTGCCATGGTGGTAAAATTAGATTGTACATTGAGCTCAGTATCCTCTGCAACCTCTGTGAACTTCTTTCTATACTTCGTATTCTCTATTGCTCTCTGCCTCTTCCAATTTTGCAATAAGAGTTTTGCTCCTGCTTCCTTGCTTTGTATGGGAATCATGTGAAGCTAGTCAAAGTTGTTACCTTGATGATGGATTCAATGAACCTTCGATTCCTTCGTACTTTCCATTACTCTACCTCTCCATCTTCCAGTTGGCACAATTAATGTGGTGTCCCGTCAGTCATTTTCGGTCATTCAATTCCGCTTGCCTTCATCATTTAGTACTTATTTTTCCTTCTTTACCTTTCCCGCTTGTTTCTGTTTTGAACTAAACATTGGCCTTGTCTTCATCGATTTTGTATTACTAAGTGTGTGAGATCCTTCTCCTTTCAACGCACTGTACCTCAGTTGCCACTGTTTAATATCCTTCTCTTTTTTTTTTTTTTTTTGTCACTGCGCAGTGACTTTCACATTGTGGGTGGTCGATTGTCTTTGTACAACTTCAGTCGGCTCCCATTGATCATCCCTTTGATTTCTGCACCTCCTAAGTCCTTCAACTGTATACTCTCCCATCTGTGACAATTTTTACTTTGTATGGTCCTAACCAGTGCATTTTGAGTTTTCTTGGATGATGAATGGATTTGCTGTCATATATCAACACTAAGTATCCTTCCTTGAATGTTTTCTTCTTGATATGTCTGTCATGCCAAGATTTGTCCCTTTCTTTATGAAATTTTTGGTGGAACCCTGCTAGTATCCTATCTTCCTCCATGATCATCAATTGATTCAACCTCTCTTGTACGATGCCTCATTCTGTCATGTGTGTAATCACGTTTACGCGCAAATTGGGTACCAAAAATTCTAATGGCGCCATTTCTTCTTGCCCATATACCAGTATGAATGGTGTGTCTCCTGTCAAGTTATTGCATGTGGTCCTATATGCTTACAATACTACTGGTATTTTGAGGTCCCAATCATCCCTGTTGACCTTACAGATATTTGTCTGTGCATTCTCAAGGATTTTGTTAAATGCTTCCACTGTTCCATTCGCCCGTGGGTGATATGGTGTGCTCTTTTGATGATGGACTTCAAATTATTCAATCATAGCCTTAATAGTGTTGTTAATGAAGTGAGTTCCTTGGTTTCTCATCAAAACTCTTGGGCAACCAAAAAAAGTGATTACTTTTTCAAATAGAAAGTGTGTTGTTGTTTCTGCACTGCAATATTTCACTGGTGTTGCTTCCACCCATCTTGTCAAGTATTATGTCATGGTGATAATGTACCTTTCTCCTGTCCTCTTTCCTGGTGGGTTAATTGTTCTCACAAAGTATATTTCCCATTTTTCGAATACTTGCAACGTTACCTATGGTCATAATGGCATCTCGTCCCTTCTATTGGGTTTACCAACTGTCTGACAAATCTCACATCTCTGGTAGTACTCTTTTAGGTCTCTGTGAGTGGTCGACCACCATAGTCTTGCGTGAAATACCTTCTGTATGGTAGATTTACCTGCATAATGTCCTCCTTCTATTCCCTCATGGGATTCTGCTAAAACCCTTGGTCTTTCATGTTCTATCACATATCTTCGCAAGATACGATCTACACCCATTTTGTATAAGTGTCCTGCGATCAGCTGATAGTTTGTAGCCCAGACTACCAGGTTTTTCTTCTGTGCGGTGTTATATTCCTGTGGCGCATTACCTGTACTTAAGTATTGAATGATACCTGCAAAGTATTCATCAACGATTTGGACTGAAAATAAGTGTGCGTATGGAAATTTTCCTCTAAATTTGTAGTTTCTTCTCCGTTCGTGACCCTTGATAGATGGTCAAGTCCTACATTCAACTTTCCTGGCTTGACTATTACTTCAAAATCAAAATCTTGAAACAATAGTAACCATCGACAGATTATTCCCCCCAACAGTAGCTTGTTGACAAGATATTTAAGGGATGAGTGATCTATGAAAATCTTAAAATGTTTTCCCAATAAGTAATGTCTGAAATTCTGCAGTGCGTAGACCATAGCTATGCCTTCCCTTTATGTAGTGTTATAGTTTTTCTCTGATTCTGATATTTTTCTGCTCGCAAACACTATATGGTGATCCAAATATCCTGCTCCTGGATATGCCAAAATAACTCCAAGTTCTATGGTTGATGCATCTACATGTACATGGAATGTCTTCTCCCAGTATGGAAATACTAGTATTGACGTTGTTACCATCTTTTGTTTTAGCGTATCCAGACTGTGTTGACAATCTTCATTTCACTGAAACTTTGTATCTTTCCTTAACAATTTCTCCATTGGTGTAGTAATCTATGCATACACTTTGATAAACTTTCTGTAGTATCTTGTGTGTCCCAATGTTGCTCTTATTTGGCAGACTAGTTTTGGTGGTGGCAAGTTAACAATTACTGCAATCTTTGCAGGATCTACTAGTAAGCCTTGCGTTCATACTATATGGCCCAAACGTATCCAAAACGGTGTTCTGAAGATAAATTTCTTGATGTTTAATGATATATGGCACTGCCTGCATATTTCTAACATCAATCGCAAGACCTCTACATGGTCTTTCAACAAACTATAGACTGTCCAATCGTCCAAGTATACCTCTAGAAACTGGTGGATAAATTCCTTAAATTCAGGGATGACTACTCTGGAAAATATTGTTGGTGCATTCTTCAGTCCAAATGGCATGAGCGTGTACTGGTAGGATCCCCATTCTATAGAAAACTTGGTCTTGAATCTGTCTTCCTGTGCTATCTTGATCTGGTGGTATTCTGAGAATCCATCAGTGAATGAGTAAACTTCATGTCCTCCTACGTTCTCCAACACTTCATTTGTGAAAGGTATAGGGAATGAGTCATGTAGGCTTGCATCATTCAACTTCCTCAAGTCGATGCATATTCTTATCCTTCCTTATTTTTTCTCATGAACTACCATTAGGCTTATCCATTCTGATTCTTCCATAGGTTCTATGATTTCAGATTCAAGCATTCTATCAATCTCATCTTTAACTTTATGCTTATATATCGAGTTTAGTATGTATGGTCATTTTTTGATCAGTCTTGGTTCAACTCTAAGTGGTATCTTCATTTCTCCTATCTCTCCCGCTATACCCTTTATTTCTATAAATGTTGTGGGGAACAGATCGTTGTACTCGCGAAGTAACTCTATTATGATTTCTATTGTTTTCTCATCCAAGTAGTCTCTAATGCTGGACATTTTGGGATTCTTAACTGTCCCAATGTTGAATTTCTTCACCTTGATCAGTGCAACAATTACTTCTAATTCTATAGGTGGACCTTCCACTTCTCTTTTTCCTTCCTCTTCATCAATCTGAATATCATGTGGATCGTCTTCATTTGGTGCTTCTTCCTCCACATGGTAACATGACAACATTTCTTTTACTGTCTGTCTGTTCCATTGTTGTTCTTCTGTTATGAGTTCGACTTCTAGTTCCTTAATGGATATCAATCCTCTTATCTACTTAAGTGTTGCATCTATGTTGGGGTTCTCATGCTCGAATGAGAAAGTGACTGTAAAATTTTGTTGTAGTACTATCCAACTCGAAGTTCCTCTGTGCAGTTCCTGGTCTATATACCAGTTTGTTGGTATGCCTTCTAAGGTGTGCACAAAATGATGAGGCCATTCCTCTGGGGGTGTCATTTTCCACAACGTTCTGCAATTATCCAAGTGTTCTTCTGGTGCCCCCTATCCACCGTACTTATGCTTCTTGTTTCTTTTCTATTTTGCACCAAACCTTATGCATAGTAACCGCTTACACTGGTACCAATCTGTGATTGTTTCTTTGTGTGTGCCCCACCATCTTGCAGATGTGGCCTTGAGTGCTATATCGAGTGCGAATAGTCTCTGATTTTTGAATGCTTCATCCTTATACTATGCAAAGAATAATTCTAGATCATTTACTCCATGGGAACTAGGTGGTTCCCTTATCTTCGTGCCTACCCATCTTACTGTGCGGTCTATTCTTGCGCACCTTCTTGTGGAAACTTCGTGTATCCTTTGTTTCTAGTTTTTTAATCATGTATCTGAGTCTGTCACACATGAAGTAATGATTCACCAACTGAATATACCATATGTAGTTTGGTTTATGTAATCCTCATCATGTGCAGTTGTTCTGTACAACTGGTTGATTTCCTCCAAGTCTAAGAAAGTAGGTTCTACCAACCTGTTGATGGGTGAAATTGACCGTCCGTCAACTGGAAGAGTGGATCCGGTCCGGGGTTGTCTAAATAACCCAAGCCATTTGGGATAACCCACCCTGACGGGTTTAGCGGCTCTGTTAGCCGATCTAAGTCCTAAGAAAACAAAAAGAAAACTACTCTAAATTAACTAATCTAAATGAAAAATAACATCTAAAACAAACTAAAAAAAAAACAATTCTAAACTATTATATATACAATTCACTATCTAATACTACACAACTATAATTCTATAACATCAAATATTCAATTACTAACAGAATCAAATTTAATTACAAATGTACAATATTTACAAATTACAGATTTGAATGAAAACCTGCAAAATGCATTTGTAATCTGTCCTAAGACAACTAGACTATTCGTTTTTTATTTTTATTTTATAATTTTAGGAAAAAGAAATAAAATAAAAACTAACTAAACTAAGCAACTAAAATAATAACTCTAACTACAAATCTAAACTATACATATATCTATCTAAACTACTTATATTATACTAATAAACTAACTATTAAACAAAATAACAAACTGAACTGAAGTAGCGCTTCAGGTTTGTCCTGTGTGCAGTGGTTGCTATAGTTGTTCGGAGGGAAGAAACCCGCACCAGATTATCCACGATCTTCTCGTAAACGGGAACCTGCTGTGCTCTTCATATATAATTATAGGACAAACAAGACATAAAAAATTACAACAATCTTATGATTTACAAATCATAAGATTTAGATAAATCTGCGTGTAAGGATTTGTACAAAATGATTCAATCAATGAAGAAGAGAAATCTGTATTTCATTAACTGAAACAAATTAATTGCTGTATTTTTTAAATAAGAGAGAGATCAGATATAGATTGCACATTAATCAAATCACATCAACCTGCAATAGATTACGATAGCTAAAGTAGTCTATAATCGACTGCAAAATGATATGAATAAAACTTGAAACAAAAGTTTGATATATTGAAAGCGAAAGCTGTTACAAGACATCAACTTTCATCTCAGTATGTATCATAAATCCATAGTCTGGATCTCCCATAGTGAGGATGATGATTATTACAAAAAATAACAAGTATTTAAAGACCTCCCATAGGGTAAAACATCCCTATGGGAATTATCAAAACAGTTTACACAAAATCTGGGAAAATATCCCAAGTTTCTGACTGAAATTAACAACTTAAAATGAAAACTACATCACACAAATATCCCCTAAACTGCCACAGCATGCCCATTTGATCATTGCAATTCGTATGTACCCGAGAGAGGACAAAAATAGACAAGTTAAAAGGATATCTTGTAGATAAAATTGATAAAAATCTAATTCTAAAGACTAGCTACAAAATCTTGCGATTTTGTAGCTGGTCTAAATCAAACACATAATCGTTTTGAAACCAATTCAAAACTCAAAGAATTAAATTGAAACTATTAAACAAATAACTAATTGCTATTTGAAAACAAACAAATCATTCAAATAAAAAACTGTTATACTAATTCGAGAGCAGACAAGATTATGATCAATCGAATGATTACAGAGATAGACGTACTCTGTTCAATTTGTTATCACAATTTCGGGTAACAAAATGGTATTAGATACTTGACAGCAATGAAATCGTTTCCAATTGAAATCAACACCAACAGTTAATGTTGCTTCATCCATCAACAAAATAATTTCGAATCCAAACGAAATCAACAGGATCATTTTGAAATTGATAGAGCTATATTAAACGAATACAAACGATCATGCTAATTGTGGCACACAATAACCACTTGCAAATCAAATCAAATAGGAACAAATCGAAATGGTTTGAGGCTGGTAGAAATCGTTATGAATCAACACTGCTTCCATAATTTTAGCGAATAGATCTTTTGCACAGGTCGAATGTAATCCAAATCCAAACGAAAATGTTAATTCAATTCAAAACATAGTCATTTTTGGTAAATGGAAGTCAACAGGTTTGTTTTGAGTTTATTAGATTACATCATATTTATCAAACCAGTAACTAATAATGATGCATAACACATTTAAAGGAGATCATACCAATTCAATCCCACGAAATCGTTCCAAAATCAAACCATAAAGACTAAACCAGAGCTGATAGAATCCAACCATAATGAAATCATACCAAATCAAAACATAGCCGTGCTCTGATTTTAGCACAAAAATCTCTTATACAGGTCATATGCAATAAAAATCTAAACGAAAACAAACCTCATTGATCACATTAATTCAAACTAACAGAATTTTTCTAAAGCGAACCACACCAAGTCAAAACCAATCCATCGCTTCTACTAAGCTGGGCACGACAAAATCGCATTACCAAATCATAACTACATTTGATTTTAACAGAAAGAATCTACTGTACAGGATCCACAACATAACCGTTTTTGATAATCAAACTATGAAAGAATCATTTAGAATAATGAAGAGAACTAATCAAAACCGAAAAACCAATTCATTATATTAATCCAAGCAATTCATAAAACGAAATTGATATTGAAATTCATACCTGGATAATCATAAAACAACTCGGTCATGATAATTTGGAATTGACGAAGGTTGTTTCCGAATCGACATTCCTAAAAACGATTGAACCAGTGGTTTTCTGCTTCTTTTCATTAGCTTGAAGTTTGTCCCTTTCTCTCGACATCATTGTAACTTGGTTCTCTAAAGATTTGATCTTCGATTGCAATAATGGGACGTCAGTGTAATAACACTCCAGCCACACATTGCATTGGATGCATGATGTTTGCTCGGGCTTCGAAATTGCAGGCGAGGGTTTGTTTAAATCACCAAGGGTTTTATTATGAATCTTGATTCCTGGGTAGCTAGGATTGTTCTTTAGGCATGGGGGTAAATTAGATACATAGTCATAGGGTTGCTCGGAGAACAAAACCATGGGAATAAGGGTACTCACTAGCTAGGAAGCGCTTGATATCGGAGTTCGAGTCTTCACTCAGAACTATGGGTTTTTGATCGACGTTTGGCTTAGGATTATTCCGGGAAAGTCTCGATATCAATCGAGCATTATTTTTACCCTTGCTGTCGACAATAGGATTACCTTTGAGCTTCTTACTCATAGGCTTCTGAACAACCTCAACCTTGTCTATTATGATGTCGGGTAGTTCGATGTCAGGGAAAATCGAGGGTTTGGGAGAGGGTAGAAGGGAATGAAATGGCACGGGTGGCCCGACCATAGTCTCACTAACCACAGACTTGTCGATTTGGACAGACTCTGAATCAAACCATTTCGAGACAGAAAGGCTTGCCAATTATCACCATGAAGGCTCAAATGGTGAACGACGATGAGTCTAATCAAGCCATGGTGAAACAATATGCTATCATCCTTCTCGCGTTTGAACCTCTTAGCCATTTTATAAAGACTACGTAGGAAGTAAAATTGTGTTTTCAATGGATAGCCCATGAAATTCATTAACAGTCGAAGGTGATAAAGAAAAACCAATCCATACCAACCTTCATAGGTCACAAATTGTTTAACCATTATCAAAAGATCGTGCCACCTGGGTTTAAGTGTGGAAATAGACATACCTTTGTCACAGGATGTAACCTTTCGTGATACGAATAGCAAAGGCCATGGCACTTCGTCGACTTTGGAGTTTTTAAACCATCACTGGCCTGTGGCTTCCAATCCTGTAGCAGAGCTTATGAATTCTTCATTGAGTTCAAGCTGAATGTCACCTACTTTAGTCCTACACCCATCAAAGGTAAGGGATAATTGTTGTGCAACAAAAAGATTGAAACCCTCGAACCTCTGTATAAACACCAACCAACCAACCTCGTTATCAAATAGTAACAGGGCGTGGTTTCCATTCGGCTCTATACGGAACACCGGTGCCATAGACAGGAGCACACGGTGAGCAGGGGGCAGGGGCTAGGGTTTGAACATGACATACGCAGGGGCAAAACACTCAGAGGCTTACTCGAAAACACCAGGGGTGACCCAGGATAGGGGGAAATCATTTATGACAGAACGTGTGAAGGTGGTGGAGCTATTTCAGCCCATGCAGAATAGTCATTAACCATAGTACAACCACCGATGCTTTTAGCTATGCATATCACAATGCATATGTGTTAAAAACTATGCCATTTCAATCAACCAATGGATATATGGTAAGTGGATTAAAAATTTGCGCGAACCATAGTTTTAGCTTCAAAAGCAAAGAAATAAATCGAAATCAATACCACGGGTCCGATTATATGAAACATGTGTTGTGTGAGAAGATCTATACAAAGGGTATAACCACAATGCCAATTATTTTTATGAAACTAATGTGTCAAGGGAATCGATTAAAAACTATATAAATCAAACCACCAATGCATCACAAACTCGATTAAAAGAATATCACCCTGATCTTGTAAAACGAAGTCATATATAAAAATGTCAAATGAATAAGGACCTTGGAGTGTTGTCAAATGAATAGTGATAAGTAAATTAGAAACATATTGGGCACATCGACAAGAATGATTACAACAATTCAGTGACGATTTTAATGTGACTTCGAAAACCAATTTTTCACGCTTGCAGTCATGAAAAGAAGACCAAAGGTAAGTGTGCAAATAGCACAAAAATAAAAGTGTCATTTTATTTGAGAATTGCGACGAAAATCAAGGTTTGCAAAACACTGGTGTAGGCAGCTTGTAAGGACAGTAGAAAAATGTGAATTGGCTGCCAACAATGGAGACACACTAGTAGAAGCAGTTATCTCTGCCATAAAGAACAAACTCATATTAGGATAATGAGAAAAATTCTAACTCAAAAATAACAACCAGAAAATCGTGTAAACATCATCATCCACCAAATATTCCAGCAGTGCTTAAAGGATGAAAATTGATAACAGTCTTAAGACAAGTGAGTCACGATATTAAAGATAAAATTTCCAATACTGTTGACAGAGCCACTGCTGCTAGCAGGCGTCTATAGCCTCGACAAGGTTGCCATTTAACCCACTCTGACATCCGTATCCTGCCAAGAAGTTTCAGATCAGAATAAAGGACATTTTAAGGTTAAGAGGTTTCTTATTTTTGCCAATTTTCATATACCCGACATTGCTTCACTGCCAGCGGGCCTGTTCAGTACACCGACGAAGTTGTCTTGGCGCCATGCATGCATTTACCTGCTGCCAGTAGACCTGTTCAGCATCCCGGCGGGTTTACAAGCACTTCCCACAGCTCTATGTGTTAACAATATTTCTTGTAAGGGGGGTTGGCATGCAAAAGAATGGGTTAAAACCCACTTGTCCTATGTTTTGGGTGATAATGCACCCGTGGTAAGTTACGAGCAAGCTCGAGCGGAAAAAATTCGAGCGCCCAGATCAATGATGCATATAGAATTCCGGACCCCCCCCCGCCTTTCTATCTTTAATTGGAGGGGGGGGGTCCGGAATCGCGGGCGCATCTCTTCAACGGTCCAGATCAGCGCACCCGGATCAACGGCGATGAAGGCAATTCCAGACCCCCCCCCGCCTTTCTACCTTTAAGCGGAGGGGGGGGTCCGGAATCGGGCGCGCAGCTTTCTGACGGCTGAGATCTTAGCGCCCGGATCAACGGCGCTCGCGCGCTCCCATCATTCTTAGCCGCTTTGTGTTTAGCCTGCGTGGACCCTTCTCCCGTCATGTCACCTTCCATAGCCACCTTTTCCTGCTGCCATGTGTCATCCATCCACCTCCCCTTTTTGATCCGTGTGGTCCATCCCTCCTTTTCATCATCCACTCGTCGCTTGCCATGTGTCCCACTCCTTTCCACGTCAGCCTATCGACAAAGAGCAAGCCCATTATCTCTCGTATTCTCCCCTTTCCGCCTATTGTCTTCCACCATGTGCCCTCCTCTATCGGCCTTCTCATACCTCGCCACTTCTTTCGCGTCCTCACAATTTTGACGCCATCACTCCATTCCCGTGCCCCACTTTCCATGCTGGCCTCCACGCCTATTCGTCAAGCCAGTCAGTTATTCCAGGTGGCAGCGCAGGAGGCTCTCCACGCCCCGAAGGTGCCGAGTTGGCCGGGCCATCCTCAATCCCGATGAAGCAGTTATTGAAGTGGTTGGTGGTGGTTAGACATCGCCTCCGCCATAATGGGAAAGCATGACCATGAATTAAAGGCACGTCGATTCGCCATTGGAACTGTCAAAGAGTCAGATTGCGTCTGACATAAGATGCACGACCTTTCAGAGGTTGACTGTCAGAGAGCCATGCAGACGCAAAGTGTTCAATGCAGTGTCTTGATTTCGCTGCTGTTGTAGTTCTGAGTATATGAAGGCATTTTCGCCATTTTTGTATCGATCGATGGTAGAGCTCAGCTCCCGATTGTAAAGTTTCAGCAACCATTCTAGTTCTCTGGGTGGTGCCTCTGTGTTTGAGATTTCTTGTTTTATGACAAACAATTTCCTTTTTCCATCTATGTTTTCGTCTTATATCAGAGAGTTCATGATCGAATGATTCACTTGGATTGTTACAGTGATGTTATGATAAAGGATTTGTTGTGACATTATTGTATTCTCTGGTCTTTTGTGTTTGAATATAAGAGGATCTAGCATTCGAATGCTTTCTCCTTTAGTCTGTTGTAAACCTGATGTTTATGATAGACCTTCACATTTTTCTCATGCAAGTCTTCCCCCTACTCACCCTTAATACAACTCACTATTTGAATTTTATCAAGACCTCACTCGTCATGCATACCTAGCCTAGTTTCAGAGTTGAGACGAGATTGTTCCGAGTGTTCTTCCATTTGATCACCCCTTTTAACAAATCGTGAGATTAAACTGATGGGTGTCAGTCTCTGCTCCTGCAATCAATCCAGGAATGACTTTTGACACTAACATTTCTGGCGACGTTGCCGGGGACAAAGTTGAATATTTTCCCCAGGATTGAACGACAAAGATCAACTGATTCTGAAGGTGCATCAGATATTAGAACTTGAATATTTCTACTGTGCACCTGGTGACTCCATTGTGACGACTCCACTGGGGAGAACCTGCTCTATCATTGTGGCTTCGAGAGGCAGACACACGAGGTCTAATCCACACTTGCCTTTAGCTACACCAGAAGCTGACTCGGAAGCAGTGTCCAGAAAGGGAAAGAGCTCCGTGAAAGAAGTTTCCATCGCCGAAAAAGGTAATGTGCCTTCCCCTTCTGAGAAGACTCCATTTTCTTATTCTCAGCTTCCTAGTCGTCCTTCCGCTGAGGTTTCCCGTTTTCTGAATTTCGGGAGTGTTCCTGCTGAGTTTTCTCCTCCTGGTCTAGTATCAGAAAGAGATATCCTTGTCACTCCCCCCTCCCTGGAGGTTGTGCCTCAATACAGACCTCAAGCCTTTGAAGGTTTCACCACCCCTCCTCTTATTGCTACTACCGCATGGAGAGAAGCATCTGCACATTCGGGTCCCTGAGCTCTCTCTCTGTTTTCTCTGTGGTCTCCTCCAAGAAACTCTTTTCTGACATCTCCCATCCATACTCCTTCTCCTCCGAGTTCTCCTCTACCTAATATCCCTATGGTTGGTGCTAATCCCCCTCTGAATAGGATGGACGCCATAGTTGCTGCTAGATATTCTCCTTTAATTCTACCACATCCTATGAATCCTCTCCCTGCTGGAGACTACTTGAAGTACATGCCCAAGTTCAGTGGGGAGGGAGACATAACTGCTGAGGAGAACTTGGATGCTTTTTACAGTTATGCAGACAACCTAAACATTGAAAATGAAGATGTCTGGATGAGAGTCTTTGTCCAGAGCCTGGAGGGTGAGGTCAGGAAATGGTTTAGAGGACTAGCCCTCGGATCTATTGCTGGAATTGAGGCTCTGGATAATGTTTTCCTAAGACAGTGGGGTGACAGGAAGGATTATATGTATTACATGACAGAGTTTGGGGCTCTGAAGAAAATGGATGGAGAGTCTGTCTCTGACTTCTCCAAAAGATTCAATAAAATGTATAACAAAATTCCTACAGAGATTAAACCCTCAGAGGCCTCTACTCAGATTTCATATGTTGGCGCATTTGACCCCGATTTCTGTCTCTTATTAAGAGAAAGAAGAGCCACCTCTTTAGCTCAGATGCAAGATGTAGCTATAGAAGTGGAATCCAACATATTAGTAGCTGACAGGCTGAGGAACCAGGCCGACGCATACAGAAGAAAGGAAAAATCGGAAGCCTCAACTTCCGGCCCATCACTGCCCCACCCTCAAGTAAATGAGTTGACCCAAGTGATGAACTTCCTGAAGGAAGAGATGGAGAGATTGAAGGTGGAAAGGAGGCAAGAAAATAAGGGCCCTCAGGGAATTGAGAACAAGGGGGGCTTCAGAAGACCAAATTTTATTTCTCCCCCAACTATACACAGAGAGAAAGGAAGAGACAGGGACGATCAAAGAATTCAGGCTCCCTTTCAGAACAATTTTGTGGCTGATGAACAAGAAGGGGAAACAGATGAGCCCGAGCCCAAAATCCACTGCTTAGAAGGCACTCCTCCTTTTCCTCATCTCACTCATATGGCTTATGAAGAGTCTCTCATGGATAGTCAGCTAAATGAACTGAGCAAGGGAGACAAAGCTAGTGGTGGTCGAGGTAGGTACAACTTGAGGTATGACAAAAGGACAACAACACCTGATGTTCCTGAGAAATACACTAGAACAGAGAAACCTGCTAATGAAGTAGCAGATGCTCAAAGAGGTAAGAAGGCTCAACCTCTCTCTCCCATTGTCCATAATCATGTTCCTGAAATTAGAGAAATCCCAAAGCCTATGTCTTCTTTCAATTTCGAACATGAGATTCAAAAGATCAAAATTCCTGTGCCACTCACTGAGTTAATTAAACATGGGGAATTCAAAAAGTGCTTCTCTGAGCTGTTGAAATCCAAAGCCTCATACCCTCTCACAGAATCCATAAACCTCCAAGATGAAAGGCCTGCAGTTGTCCTAGGTCGCATGGTAGAAGACAAAGATGATTCATCCCCTCCCTTCTACACATCCCTGAACATACATGACAAAGTACTGCATAATTTCCTTATGGATTCAGGGGCCTCTCACAACCTCATGTCCAAATCTGTCATGGAAGAGTTGGGACTAGAAGTCACTCAAGCCTATCATGACCTCTACTCTTTCGACTCCAGGAGGGTATAGTGTTTGGGAGTCATCAAGGACCTGGTGGTTTCGTTGTTTCGGCTACCCATGAAGAGTATGGTCATGGATGTTGTGGTAGATGACGTCCCCCCTAAGTTTGGCATGTTGTTGTCAAGATCTTGGATAAAGAGACTGGGGGGAACCTTGTAGATGGATCTCACATATGCCACCATTCCAGTCTTTGGGGGGGAACATAGGAGACTGTACAGAGAAGCCCAACTGGCCTACATAATCAGTGATGAAGCCAACCCTACCAATCACCCCATCTATGCCTTGGACACTGATTTAGGCTCCAGTTTGCTACAGCTCACCCCATCAGAAAGCAACCCATTCTTAATCAGGAGACACCCCCTCCAACCACCTCTGTTTGGAAGATGTTCTTTGATGGAGCTTCCTCCAGTATGGGTGCAGGTGCCAGAATAGTATTCGTGTCCCCTTGTCAAGAGACCATCTCTCTGTCATACAAGCTGGAATTCGAAGTCACCAACAATGTGGCAGAGTATGAATCTCTGGTTCTAGGATTAAGAGCTGCAAAGGAAATGGGAATTAAGGAGATGGCTGTGTTCGGGGATGCAAAATTAATTGTCCAGTAGGTCAAAAATGTTTATCAGACTAAGCATCCTCGACTCAAGAATTACAGAAACGAGGTATGGGACCTAGTTGATAATTTATTCCTGGATTTTAACATCTCTTTCATTCCCAGGGAAGAAAATGCTCCAACCGACTTTTTAGCTTTCACAGCTAGTATGCTCGAAGTTCCTGCGCTGCCCACTGTTGGATCAGATGTTAAAATAAAGTATAGACCCTATGTACCAGATAATGTCAGATATTGGAAGTTTCTTCAATCCGTTGATGACTTTTCTGCATTGCACATGGATGAGGATCCTGACATTGAAGGAGAACCTGACCGTCACCCGGGGGAGTTTCTGAATAAAATTGCTGACCACCAGATTATTCAGCTACCAAGCAACCACAT
>SNQJ01S0002066.1:935939-949650 GCA_010110895.2 Picea sitchensis
CACTGTTTGAAGTTTATCAAGACCTCACTCGTCATGCATACCTAGCCTAGTTTCAGAGTTGAGACGATATTGTTCCGAGTGTGCTTCCATTTGATCACCCCTTTTAACAAATCGTGACATTAAACTGATGGGTGTCAGGCTCTTCTCCTGTAAGCAATCCAGGAATGACTTCTGACGCTAACACTATGAATGATTTATTTTGTTTTTCAAAGATATAGTCGAGCGGGGTGACGCTGAAAATTACGGTATTTTCACATATTTCTTTTTTTTTAAAGACCTCATCATAATTTTTTAGAAGTCCTTTATTAAGATCCAGAGATGTTTCATTTACAGAACCAACTTTCTAAGGCAGGGAGACATCTTCTGAGTCATTCCATTAAGGAAACGGGACAACGTAAAAAGATAATAGATGATCACGACAGACTTTACTCAGAGATCGAAATCAGTTAACTTCTTTCAAACAACAACTTTTGCCAATACAGATGTAAATTTCAGAAGCATAAAATTGATGTTTATACAATTTTTTTAGCAGTCATTTTAGTGAAAGAATTCTCTGTTTTGTTCGTCTGAATAGCTTGGCATGCAGGTATGTGTATTTCCAAAAACACAAAAACTGATAAACGAAAAGGAGAAATCCAGATCAAAACAACAAAAGAAAAGAAAACAAAGCAAAATATGTACATAATATACAAGGGTAGTCATCAGGCAAAATATCTTTTCAGGGCTTGACCATTCACCGGATAAGTGTCAGGCTGCCCCTCTGGATTCTGCAATTGGAAAGAGCTGGGACCCAACTTCTCAGCAACTAAAAATGGTCCAAGCCATAAGTTTTGAAATTTCGTGTGCTCTCCCTTTCCCTCATATGGTTTGTCCCACTTCAAGACGAGATCACCTACTTCGAAATTCCTATCAGAAGCAGAGTTAGAATCGAACCATATTTTAACCAATAGTTGATGATGATCTAACTTATGTTTAGCTTGGGCTCTTACCTCTTCTAGCTTCATCAAAGTGTTAATGTGGTTTTCCAAAGGGGGACAATCTTCTTCTTGAATCTTCTGCGATAACTGTAGTGAAGGAAGAATAATGTGTGGTGGTAGAATTGCTTCTCTGCCATAAACGAGAAAAAGGGGGAGTTACCTACAATATCTTTTGGTGTTACCCTATCAACCCACAACGCGTTTAACAGTGCATTGTGCCAATTTTTGTGATTTTCAGCCACTGTTCTCTTGATGATTTTAATCAAGTTCTTATTTGTCGACTCTACCAGTCCGTTGCCCTGGGGGTAATAGCTAGCAGAATACTTCAATTTGATTCCTTTTTCCAAAGTGAACTCACTCATATCAAGAGAGGAAAAGTAAGAAGCGTTGTCGAATACTAAGCAGTCGGGAATACCAAAACGAGTGATAATATTCGAATTTAGAAAGGCAATTACCTGACTGGTGTTGACAGTTCTTAACGCGACAGCTTCAGACCACCGGGTAAATTAATCTGTGGCTGTTATGATGAAATTATGTTGTTGTGAGGATGGAGGGTTGATTGGACCTATGATATCTAGGCCCCACTGCTGAAAAGGAGAATCTACTGAAACGGGCTGCAAAGGAAAGGCTGGTTTCTGTAACTGCCCTGATGCTTTTTGACAGATGGTACACTTACAACACAAGGCATGGGCGTCTCTAAAAAGCATGGGCCAGTAACAACCGGCTCTTAAAACCTTATGGGCAGTGGTGTCGCCACCAAAATGACCACCAGCTTCTTCTGCATGCAACTCTAGCAAGACTTTTTTTGCTTCGTCCTTCTCAAGACAGCACATCAGTATACCATCAAAATTTTGACGAAACAGAATACCATTAACCAAATGAAAGGAGGCAAACTTTAATCTCAACTCTCTTCAGGTGACGGGGGGATGACCCATGTTCAAGATAGAATTTTATATCGTCATACCATGAACTGACAAAATATTGTGCGCAACAAATTGCATTTTGATCGTGTTGTCCTAGGTTTGACGTATCGCTTTCTTTTTGTTGTTCTTGAGCTGAATCAACAACTAACTTGCATAACCCTTGGCCTCTCACTATCTGTGTTGGGGTAATTTCTAAGTCATACTCCTGTAGGGAGGTGACCCAGTTAGCCCTCTTTTCTCCTAGTTCTTTCTGCACTAACAGGTTCCTGACGGCTGGGTAGAGGACAATGATCTTTGTCCTAGATTTCAAAAGATAGGACTGGAAGTGCTTGACTACTTTGAAAAAAATGTAGGCTTGTCGATCTACCACTCAGTAATTAAGTTCAACGCCTTTGAAAGCAGAGCTCATAAAGGAAATGGGTACTTCATTATTCTCGACGTTCTTTTGAGTTAGGACGGCGGCATAGGAACGGTCAGAAGAAAATGTGTAGAGTGTAAAGTCTCGAGAAAAGTTGGGGCTCATGAGAGAAGGAGCATCTATTGTGGCCTTCTTTATTGCATTAAAAGCTTGATTTTCTAGGGTTCCCCAGTGATATTGGGTGTCTTTCTTAATTAAATTTTGTAAAGGCCTGACCATTTTGGAGAAACTGGGGATGAATCTCCTCATGAAGTTAATCTGGTCTAAGAAAGACTGCATAGATTTTTTGGATGTAGGAGGGGGAAGTTTCATGATGACTTGAGTCCTTTCGGGGTCGATAATCATTCCTTCGCTTGACACAATAAATCCCAAGAGTTTACCCTGTTCTACTGCAAAAATGGATTTTTTAGGATTCAAGGAAATGTCGTATTTACAACATCGCTGTAGAACAGCTCGTAAGTGAGCTAGATGATTAGTTTTGTTTTTAGAGAATACAGTAACATCATCTAAGTAAACTACGACAGACTGATTGATTAAGCCTCAAAAAGAGTTGTCCATCACTCTCTGGAAAGTGGCACCAGCATTAATCAATCCAAAAGGCATTTTTCGATAAGCATAGGTGCCCCACGGGGTGCGGAAGGTAGTTTTAAGTTGGTTTGGTGGAGACATCAGGACTTGGTTGTACCCTGAGAAACCATCTAGTAAGGACAACCTCTCAGAACCAGATACCTATTGAAGGATCTATTCCATGGGTGGGACATGATAGTTGTCTTTATCAGACGCTCTATTAAGGTTTCAGAAATCAACGCGTAGTTGGATTTCCTCACTTTTATTCCGGACAGGGACAAGGTTAGAAACCCATTGAGTGTGCCTAACTAGAAAAAATATCTTATCATTTAGTATCTTATTCAATTCTTTTTTAACGGCCGGTTCAAGCTTAGGGTGCATTTTCCTCAATTTCTGTTGAAAGGGTAAGGTTTGGGGTTTCATAGGAATGACATGCTGTATGATGTTAGGGTCGAAAGGTTTAAGGTCATCATACGTCCATGCAAAGACATCTTTAAATTCTTTGAACAATCTAATAAATGCAACTTTTTCTTGTTCAGAACATCCTACCCCTAGATTAATGCACTGCAGATTGTCATTAGTTCCTAAGTTTACTTTTTCATAAGATAACGAGGAACTATTGGTTTTACAGTTGATCGATTTTTTGAATTTATCTTGAAGATCGTAAAATTTCTCTAATCTAACTACAGATTTAGGGATCAAATTTACCATCTCCGATGAAGATTCAGGAGTTCTTGGATCTGGTATTACCATGAAATCGCACAAATTGTCGTCGTGTGTGTGTTCATCTATGACCGTGCCTTGAAAGGTTTATTCCATGTGCAGGAAGTTGATGATCTGCTGATCATCATCGAAGACTCTCCAGTTCGTGATGTTGTCGGGCACGGATGGCCTGAACAACAGTTCGACGGAGAATGCATCTAGGGATAAGCCTTCTGTAGGAAAGAGTTTAGAAGCTACGTTAGCTAATAGATCAGCTTCAGAATTATTCAATCTAGGAATAGAATTTATATTGAAAGCAAAAAATCTATTCATTAAATTCCATACCTCGGATTGATATCTTTTAAGATGCGGAGACAAAGAGTGGATAGAATCTCTTACCTGTCTTACCACGATTTCAGAATCACTAAAGACAGTCAAGTTTTGAATGTTCATATCTAAAGCTTTTTTGAGACCTTGCAGTAAAGCCTCATATTCTGCAGTGTTATTAGTACATTCAAATTCTAGCCTACATGCAATCAATTTTTTGTTACCTGTCGAATCGATGATAACACAGCCTGCACCAACTCCTTCTTTGGACTTTGACCCGTCAAAATAAAGAGACCAAATTTGATTTTTATCGGGTGCATGAGACCGTTGTGTAGAGGCTGCTGGCTGCACATATGCTACAATCATGGACTATTGTTCTGGGTTGGTGACAGCTGAAGCCTCATCCATCAAATTGCCGAAAAAGGTATCCATCCCTTGTACTTTGAGTGAATCAGCAGAAGGTGTAAATGGTTCGTTGGGATCGTTCAAATCTATGACCATGATCTTAAGGTAATGTTCACAATTTACCTTGATCTTGTTGGGCTTGCCGTTTTCTGGAAGCCATAGGTGGGAGCAATCTGTCGCGAAATAACCGTGTATCTGCTCTGACCCGTCCCTGCTTAAAAACAGACCAAACACTTCTGGAATATCCACAACAATAATATCAATAACTTGATGAACCTTGGGGTTAGACGATAATCTTATGAGTACGTTCTTTAGTTCACCTATAACTTTAACATTAGTCTGATCAAGTTGTATGATTTTTAAGGTGGAGGGTTGAACTTCAGCGTTAATCTTCTGGCATACAGACCACGACATCACATTGGATGATGTTTCCGAGTCTACCATACAATTGTGCACGTTTCTATTAAATATTTCGAACGTTAACAAAAATGGAGGTACATCTTTGCGAGTACTAAGGGTTGTAGCTTGTGGCTTTTTACTCGCAGTTTCTAAAGCTAGTTTATCTACATTATTTACATTATTTACAGGAAGGCTTCCTTTGTCTTGAGGATCGGGATTGTTTTTAGTGGAAGTATTCTAAGGAACTTTGTTCTGCACAACCTTGCTACTACTTGGATTACCATTTTTGTCATTCTCTGAGATATGTAACATTTTTTGTAGCAGAAATGGAAATTTCAATAACTCATAAACAAAAATGTTATCTCTCAACTTTTTAAGATCTTCAACTAAATCATAATCTAAGTTGGGGTTTACATGAATCTGTTTAATCTCAGCTGGTTTAGATTGCTTTGGAGGAAAATTCGTAGTGTTTTCGGAAGAAGGTTTGTTTGTTGTCTTACTCCTGGTGTTATAGGGATGCACTGTCTCGAAGTTAGCCTGAAAGATGCTATCCGAGAAGTGGCCAAAAATATTTGGAGAAGACTCCTCTTCTTTAACTGTCTCTTGTTCAACTACCTCCTTGGGAATCTCAGGAGGCATCAAGTTATCCTGGGCTTCTAGAATCGTTTGAAGGGCGTATTGCAAACTTTCTAGATTAAGGCCCTCGGTGATCGGATTAGGTCGGTTGGTTGGGAAAGGTTTCCTGGACGGGGGTTTGTAAGGCCCTTTGCTCAAGGAATCTTCTTCGGTCGTCTTTTTTAAATCTATAACTTGATTCGACAGTTTTTGAATGACTTTATTTAGGTTTTCTAAATCAAAGGTTTCAGGTTGTGTTTTTACTTTGAGTAGGTCTAGGGAGGATTTCAATCTTCTTTTTGGAAGATGAACTAGTTTCTGTTTCATTGCTAGTAGAGTCCTTAAGGCTAAGTATGTCTTTTTCAATATGGCTGGTCTCCTCGAAGGCTTCTAACAGCGTGGCTTTCTTGGATCGTTTAACCCAAAAAGCTATACTTTGATGCAAAGCTTTAGTATAGTATGATATTATAAGATTCTCGACAGGCATGGAATCTGCAGGGATTCGGTTTTTAAGTGTTAAGAATCTTTGATTGAAGTATTTAACTTTCTCTTTAGGGTTCATTCTTAAGTTATAAATATCCATGACTAGGACCTCTGGAGGCTTACCGTCTCCGAACTTTTCCAAAAAGCATGACTCAAACTTTTCCCAGGAAACGATGGTATGGGGTTGCTGGGCAAAGTACTAGGTAGATGGATTGACCTCAAAAGTATAGGGGAACAACCTACAGACTACGTCTTCATGCTCGACATTATGGAGTCTTATGGCTAACATAAACTTTTTAATGTGATATTCATCGATCTATTTCGAGTCAGGGTCAAACCTGGGAAGCCACTTCTCTGGATGTTTAGGTAAGGGATGCTGTGCTCTAGGTACAACTACAACATCTTGGTCAAGCCAAGGTCTAGCAGGGTTGTTCTGGTTGGCCATTGGTGTAGTCGGTGTTGAAGGCTGAGAAGGGGAACTGCCTTCATCAGAAGAATCTCCTTCAGAAGAGGAAGGAGATGATGGAGGTGGTGAGGGAGGTACTCTAGATCCTCCTGTAGCAGGAGTGAGGATTGGATCTGTAGGATTCATAGTGAGGTTAGTGCCTCCGAGTTGTTCTCTGATATCAGAGAAATCTAAAGGTTGGTCCAAAAATCGATTTGGTTGCCTCAAATGGGCTAAGGCACTATGTGTTCTTATGAGAGATTGACAGACAATCTCTTGTATGTCACCACCTGAAGGATTTGGGGTTACTGGCTCAACTGTGATCCGTGGATCGTTGTTTGATGTGGTTGTTGTTTGAGGGGGGATTTTATCATTCGAATGAATTCTTGTCACTATAGGTGAGCTATTAGGTGGTGGAGGAGTCTTATGACCGCCTCGTGCCATTAATAAATTTCAGGCCCTCCTTCTAGCGCCATTTGTTGACGGGCGAAATTGATCGTCCGTCAACTGGAAGAGTGGATCCGGTCCGGGGTTGTCTAAATAACCCAAGCCGTTTGGGATAACCCACCCTGACGGGTTTAGCGGCTCCGTTAGCCGATCTAAGTCCTAAGAAAACAAAAAGAAAACTAATCTAAATAAACTAATCTAAATGAAAAATAACAACTAAAACAAACTAAAAAAAAAAACAAATCTAAACTATTATATATACAATTCACTATCTAATACTACACAACTATAATTCTATAACATAAAATATTCCATTACTAACATAATCAAATTTAATTACAAATGTACAATATTTACAAATTACAGACTTGGATGAAAACCTGCAAAACTCATTTGTAATCTGTCCCAAAACAGCTAGACTATTCGTTTTTTTTTTTTTTAAATTTTAGGAAAAAGAAATAAAATAAAAACTAACTAAACTAAGCAACTAAAATAATAAATCTAACTACAAATATAAACTATACATATATCTATCTAAACTACTTATATTATACTAATAAACTAACTATTAAACAAAATAACAAACTGACCTGAAGTAGCGCTTCAGGTTTGTCCTGTGTGCAGTGGTTTCTATAGTTGTTCGGAGGGAAGAAACCCGCACCGGATTATCCACGAGCTTCTCGTAAACGGGAAGCTGCTGTGCTCTTCAAATATAATTACAGGACAAACAAGACATAAAAATTTACAGCGATCTTATGATTTACAAATCATAACATTTAGATAAATCTGCGTGTAAGGATTTGTACAAAATGATTCAATCAATGAAGAAGAGAAATCTGTAATTCATTAACTGAAACAAATTAATTGCTGTATTTTTTAAATAAGAGAGAGATCAGATATAGATTGCACATTAATCAAATCACATCAACCTGCAATACATTACGATAGCTAAAGTAGTCTATAATTGACTGCAAAATGATATGAATAAAACTTGAAACAAAAGTTTGATATATTGAAAGTGAAAGCTGTTACAAGACATCAACTTTCATCTCAGTCTGTATCATAAATCCATAGTCTGGTTCTCCCACAGTGAGGATGATGATTATTACAAAAAATAACAAGTATTTAAAGACCTCCCACGGGGTAAAACATCCCTGTGGGAATTATCAAAATAGTTTACACAAAATCTAGGAAAATATCCCAAGTTTCTGACTCAAATTAACAACTTAAAATGAAAACTACATCACACAAATATCCCTTAAACTGCCACAGCATGCCCATTTGATCACTGCAATTCGTATGTACCCGAGAGAGGACAAAAATAGACAAGTTAAAAGGATATCTTGTAGATAAAATTGATAAAAATCTAATTCTAAAGACTAGCTACAAAATCTTGCGATTCTGTAGCTAGTCTAAATCAAACACATAATCGTTTTGAAACCAATTCAAAACTCAAAGAATTAAATTAAAACTATTAAACAAATAACTAATTGCTATTTGAAAACAAACAAATCATTCAAATCAAAAAATGTTATACTAATTCGAGAGCAGACAAGATTATGATCAATCGAATGATTACAGAGATAGACGTACTCTGTTCAATTTGTTATCACAATTTCGGGTAACAGAATCGTATTAGATACTTAACAGCAATGAAATCATTTCCAATTGAAATCAACACCAACATTTAATGTTTCTTCAGCCGTCAACAAAATAATTTTTGAATCCAAACGAAATCAACAGGATCGTTTTGAAATTGATAGAGCTATATTAAATGAATACAAATGATCATGCTAATCGTGGCACACAATAACCACTTGCAAATCAAATCAAATAGGAACGAATCGAAACGGTTTGAGGCTGGTAGAAATCGTTATGAATCAACATTGCTTCCATAATTTTAGCGAATAGATCTTTTGCACAGGTCGAATGTAATCCAAATCCAAACGAAAATGTTAATTCAATTCAAAACAGAGTCATTTTTGGTAAATGGAAGTCAACAGGTTTGTTTTGAGTTTATTAGATTACATCATATTTATCAAACTAGTCACTAATAATGATGCATAACACATTTAAAGGATCATACCAATTGAAGCCCACAAAATCGTTCCAAAATCAAACCATAAAGACTAAACCAGAGCCGATAGAATCCAACCACAACGAAATCATACCAAATCAAAACATAGTCGTGCTCTGATTTTAGCACAAAAATCTCTTATACAGGTCATATGCAATCAAAATCTAAACGAAAACAAACCTCATTGATCACATTAATTCAAACTAACATAATTTTTCTAAAGCAAACCACACCAAGTCAAAACCAATCCATCGCTTCTACTAAGCTGGGCACGACAAAATCGCATTACCAAATCATAACTACATTTGATTTTAACAAAAAGAATCTACTGTACAGGATCCACAACATAACCATTTTTGATAATCAAACTATGAAATAATCTTTTCGAATAATGAAGAGAACTAATCGAAACCCAAAAACCAATTCATTATATTAATCCAAGCAATTCATAAAATGAAATTGATATTGAAATTCATACTTGGATAATCAGAAAACAACTCGGTCATGATAATTTGGAATTAACGAACGTTGTTTCCAACTCGACATTCCTAAAAACGATTGAACCAGTGGTTTTCTGCTTCTTGTCATTAGCTTGAAGTTTGTCCCTTTCTCTCGACAGCACTGTAACTTGGTTCTCTAAAGATTTGATCTTCGATTGCAATAATGGGACGTCAGTGTAATAACGCTCCAGCCACACATTGCATTGGATGCATGATGTTTGCTCGAGCTTCGAAATTGCAGGCGAGGGTTTGTTTAAATCACTGAGGGTTTCATTATGAAGCTTGATTCCTGGGTAGCTAGGATTGTTCTTTAGGCACGGGGGTAAATTAGATACATATTCATAGGGTTGCTCAGAGCACAGACCATGGGAATAAGGGTACTCACTAGCTAGGAAGCACTCGATATCGGAGTCCATGTCTTCGCTCAGAACTATGGGTTTTTGATCGACGTTTGGCTTAGGCTTATTTTGGGCAAGTCTCGATATCAATCGAGCATTGTTTTTACCCTTGATGTTGACAGTAGGATTACCTTTGACCTTCTTACTCACAGGCTTCTTAATAGCCTCAGCCTTGTCTGTTATGATGTTGGGTAGTTCAATGTCAGGGAAAACCGAGGGTTTGGGAGAGGGTAGAAGGGCATGAAATGGCACGGGTGGCCCGACCATAGTCTCACTAACCACAAACTTGTCGATTTGGACAGACTCTGAATCAACAAAGCCATTTCATGACAGAAAGGCTTGCCAATTATCGCTATGAAGGCTCAAATGGTGAACGATGATGAGTCTAATCAAGCCATGGTGAAACAAGCTGCTATCATCCTTCTCACGTTTGAACCTCTTAGCCATTTTATAAAGACTACGCAGAAAGTAAAATGGCATGTTCAATGGATAGCCCATGAAATTCATTAACAGTCGAAGGTGATAAAGAAAAACCAATCCATATCGACCTTCACAGGTCACAAATTGTTTAACCATTATCAAAAGATCGTGCCACCTGGGTTTAAGTGTGGAAATAGGCATACCTTTGTCACAGGATGTAACCTTTCATGATACGAATAGCAAAGGCCATGGCACTTTGTCGACTTTGGAGTTTTTAAACCATTGCTGGCCTGTGGCTGCCAATCCTATAGCAGAGCTTATGAATTCTTCATTGAGTTCAAGATGAATGTCACCTACTTTATCCCTACACCCATCAAAGGTAAGGGAAAATTGTTGTGCAACAAAAAGATTGAAACCCTCGAACCTCTTTATAAACACCAACCAACCATTGTTTTCTAAATCCTTACGGGCATTATCAAATAGTAACAGGGCTTGGTTTCCATTCGGCTCTATACGGACCACCGGTGCCATAGACAGGAGCACACGGTGAGAAGGGGGCAGGGTCTAGGGTTTGAACATGGAATACGTAGGGGCAGAACACTCAAAGGCTTACTCGAAAACACCAGGGGTGACCCGGGATAGGGGGAAATCATTTATGACAAAACATGCGAAGGTGGTGGAGCTATTTCGGCCCATGCAAAATAGTCATTACCTGTAGTACAACCCTCGACGCTTTTAGATATGCATATCACAATGCATATGTGTTAAAATCTATGCCATTTCAATCAACCAATGGATATATGGTAAGTGGATTAAAATTTGCGCGAACCATAGTTTTAGTTTCAAAACCAAAGCAATAAATCAAAATCAATACCACAGGTCCGATTATATGAAACATGTGTTGTGTGAGAAGATCTATACAAAGGGTATAACCACAATGCCAATTATTTTTATGAAACCAATGTGTCAAGGGAATCGATTAAAAACTATATAAATCAAACCACCAATGCATCACAAACTTGATTAAAAGAATATCACCCCGATCTTGTAAAACAAAGTCATATATAAAAATGTCAAATGAATAAGGACCTTGGAGTCTTGTCAAATGCATAGTGATAAGTAAATTAGAAACATATTGGGCACATCGACAAGAATGATTACAACAATTCAGTGATGATTTTAATGTGACTTTGAAAACCAAGTTTTCACGCTTGCAGTCGTGAAAAAAAGACCAAAGGTAAGTGTGCAAATAGTGCAAAAATAAAAGTATCGTTTTATTTGAGAATTGTGACGAAAATCAAGGTTTGCAAAACACTGGTGTAGGCAGCTTGTAAGGACAGTAGAAAAATGTGAATTGTCTTCCAACACAACCTCTCCCCTTCTAATGGGTCTAATGGCATGATGACCCTGTATTCCTCTGACTCAAATGTCATTTTTCATGTCTTTAAATTGATTATCACCTGGTTATCAAACGCCCAATCCAAGCCAACAAAGGTTGGGTATGGTGTTGTGCCACCCACTATTTCAATCACTTCAAAGTTTGCTTTAGTGCGCACCCCATCTAGGTCTACTGTTACTCCTTTCAATCTACCAATTGGTAGAACTCTATGTTGGTTTGCTAGTTTCAGGTGAACATGTGAGTATCCTAATGTGGGCTCTCCCATACATTGCCATGTCTTCTTGGGTAATACATTGAATTCAGATCCTAGAGCCAGTATGATATCTCCCATGTTGAAATCTTCAATGTTGGCATTCAACCTGAACTCTCTACTTGTTCTTCTCCTTATATGTAGGTGATTGACTGTTTTTTGTTCTAGTTTCTCGTCTGTCTCTATGTCACATTTTTCTAATATATTTTGCAATAATTTTACAGTGTATGGATCATTCAATAGTTTTACACATGATTGCAAAAAGCCTTTGATTGTACTTACTTGTCCCAGTGGCTGCATTTCTTTGGTGTGATCCAACGATGGAGGCATCTCGTTCTCTGGTTCTTCCTTGCTTTGTTGTGCAGTTGAAGTCAACGCAGTGTCTTGCTTCAAGAATTCTTGTCTGTCTTGTTGAAATATTTCCTTCTCATTCTGTGCATTGAACTGTCTCCTTGGTTCGACATTTTTCTTCACCCACTGGTGTTTTACTGGTTCTTGTTGGATTTCATCATTTCCTATTTTATCTCCTCTGCGCATAGCTATGTTGATGTTCTTCCCTTCATCCCTTGCTTCAGATGAAATCCATTGAACATTCTGGTTGTTTTGATTCCTCTTTTCCTGGATCTTCCCTAGTAACATAGGACATTCTTCCGTGTCATGATACGATGCATGACAATACATACAAGTTGTTAGTGGAAGTGGACATTCTCTTGCATAGTGTCCCAGTTGTTGACAATTATGACATACCACTAGTCCTCTACCTCTTCCAAAGCCTCCTCTTTCTCTTCCTCCACCTATGTAGCCAAATCGATCTCCTCTCGGTGCGTTATAATGAGGTTCCTGATTGTACTGTGTGATATTGTACTGAGGTTTTGCTGTGTTGTTCTATGGATGCACGATATTATATGGTTACTACATAGTATTATATTGTTTCTTCAAAGTGTTGTATGGATCTGGAACTTGGTAAAAATGTGGTGTGGATTTCCCAATCATCATTTCTGCCTACACCCTATATGCATATTATGTCCTCTCTCGCATCAAATCCATAGTTCTACAATATTTTTCATCGTGGCCCACTAACTTGCAAAAGTCACAATATGAACTCTTTGTATTTCTGCATCATTGGGCAATGATATGGATCATGACCTGGTTTCTTACAGATATCACACCATATTCCTCCTGTTGGTAATGGATTTGGCATTTTTGCTGCCATATACTGCATGAATGTTGGACATTCATTCTTGTGGTGTCCTTCTGTCCTGTATGTGGTACACCAAACGACTTCTCGTTTGTCCTTACTTTTGTTTTGGTTTAGTTGGAAAGTTAAGTTATTCAAATCCTCCTTTAGTTATTTGATGGATGAATATGTTTGATGGTATTGGTTTTCTTCCAATTGCAGGGTTGCCTGTAGATCCTCTTTCTGTGTCTGAAAATTCTATTGTCGCAATGGGTATTTTAAGTGTGGTAACAGTGAATTGACAAACAAGTTCTTGTGTTGCATGTCGGTCATGAGATATTTCAACTTTTTTTTCAGTCACTTGAATCTCTGATCAATCTACCATACATATTCTCCTAGTTTCTATTTGATTTCTATCATCTCGTTTATGAACTGATCCTCTAAACTTGGCTTCTGAAACTCATTTATCAACAATTTATTGATGTCCGCAATAATTCTGGTTGTCCCTGGTGGATTTTTTTTAGCTAAACTCATATACCAATCCAGTGCACGATCCCTCAGTGTAATTTCTAGATGTGCAAGTTTAGTATCTTCGTCTGTGATATGTTTTTCTTCCCAAATATTTTCACAGATAAACAATGTTGGTCAACTGAGAGGGGGGGGTGAATCAATTGTTACCGTGCTTAAACAATTATGCTTCTTTTAAACTCTTTGCTGAGACACTAAATGATAATCACAATAATGCAGGGAAATAAACAATGGCAAATTCAACATCAGTCACA
>SNQJ01S0002066.1:949660-983922 GCA_010110895.2 Picea sitchensis
CATCACTCCCTTTAAAGACCTTGCAGGTTCTCATTGATCCAACGGTGGTCGGGTCCCTGCGCTTGGATCTGACGGCTGAGACCTGTCTTCCTATCGAGCTTCTCCCGGTGGTGCCCGATCGCTGCCATGCATCCTTCCAAATAGACGGTCCTGATTATGTCGGGGTTTCACCTTGGATTTTCCCGATGGTAAACCTCGTACAGCTCCTGTCCGATCTGACGGCGGGCGGGTTTTCTGAATGAGATCCAACGGCTATGGATCTCTGCCTTCCTTCTCCTCTGTGAACTCCCGTATCTTGAGCTTTGCCTTTGCAGTGTGCGTTTTCTTCAACGTTGTTCCTCCTGAGCTTGCCATCAATGACAAGCATACTTTACTTGGTAAACATTTGCCAACAATGTTTTTCCGAGTCCTCCAATGCTTATCCTTTGAATTCTAGTAACCTAATGGTGGGATCTTATCCTTCCATCCTGAATTTTGAACTACTACCTCCACATGGTGTAGTTACTTGACTAGTGCTTCCTGAAATGGATCCTCCAGTTGTTGTTCCCCGTGTATATGTACTTCCTGCTGTCTTTCTTCTCCCAAAATTCAGTTGTCTAAACGATGGTGTTCATTTTTGTGTATTAGTCACACATGGGTTTATGGGTTCCACACTGACATTAATATGGATAGGATTGTTGCCTTCTCTTCCCACTCTTGGACCTCTCAGCTTCCTCTAATACGTTGTGCCCAGGATTTTCTCAATATTCTCCATAGCCCAGAGATCCTCTACCTCTTCTTCATCACTCGCCAAGCCTTCCCTCGCAGCTACAACTCTCTTCTTGGTATTCATCTTGTATTGGTAGGGTACTCCACTGCACGTCTTTCCATCCATTGCCATCATCCGCTTGATCTGGTCATTGTCCATCATGATTAGGTCCAAGGGTTCCTCCTTCTTCCCTTTATCCACTTCTCCTTCCATTTCTCCTCTTTCTATTAATGCTTCCGCCCTTCCCCCATGCACGCATGGAAGTTTAGTTGGCTGACTCCATTGTTATGACACCTTTTTTGTATAGAAGTATCTTAATATTAGTATACACCGATCTAATATATCTTCCTCGAGGCCCTCGCAAAAACTCTTTCTCTGCTGCATTGTACGACTTCGCTGTATCGACTGCAAATTCTATTATAAATCCTTCTACAATACTCTCGAGCCAAAAATCTATTGCGTGGGTGAATTTGTTGTTCACCTGCTGTAACTTCTCAATCTGAACTGAGGTCCACTCTAGCTATCGTATCCAGTTTGTTGCGTGGTTATCCTTCAACCTCAATATCCATTCCTGTAATAAGTGTGGAAAATCACAGAAAAAGACTTCATGCAAATCAGTAAACACGTATTTCTCTAGATATTTGCGTGGTGTTACTCTAGGTTTTTTGTTGTCTTTCTGCATAAAATCTAGCTCCTTTTATTTTAGACAACTTTCGATCTTTGATTTTGTGGGATTCCACGGTCTCAACATCCCCTTGTAGTGGCGCATTCTTCTCACCTTCTCGTCATTCGATTCAATATTCGTTTGACCCGCCTTCCGCAGATTTGACAGATCCCATCTACTCAATCCTATACTGTTTGAACCAACGGAAACAAAACCATTTGTTGGTTTATTATTTATATGTCTGATTTTATATCTTCAATACACTTGACCCAAGGTTCATGTCTACTGGGGTTCCAAAAATTCTTTAAAACTATCGACCCTCCTAGTAAACCAGAAGGTAATGCAACGCACATAGTGCACTGTACAGTCTCACCCGAGATAGTCTTAATGGGTGGATGCAATACTTTTGTAGCCCAGGATTGAGTGGGGATCTGAGAAGTGTGCGTTGAGGGTTCTATTTTAACTCATTAATGCAATAAGATGTCATTCACAATTATGCATGGAATATAATCAACTCATTCATTTAGTGTATCAACAACTACTTAAAACATTAAGGAAACCCATTCATTCAATCACATAACACATATTTTACAATGGTTCACCCCCTCTTGGGATACATCCACAAATATCTAGTTCTCAAGCTATTTTATTATGGCAGTTCCAAAACTCCAACGTCGATCACTTTACAAATCTTCTTAGTTGGGTCGAGATCTATTACAATGTGGACTAGATCACACCAGGATCCTTATCCTATGATATAACCCTCAATATCCATCCTTCCTACTCCTCTCCAACTCAACAACCTACAAAATTAGGTCGTATATAAAAATATTACAACTAGCTATCAAAACAGGACTCCTCCTCTAGACTCTCTATATCTGTTTTCTCTCATCTCCCTCTATGAGACCTAGGTATCTATATTTATACATTTATGGCTTGCCAGACATTACAATGTATTACAAAAACCTTAACACTAACGTCGTTAGATATTCCCTTCATGTACGCGTGCTTCTCTTCCTTCCAGCTATCGCTTTCCTTGTGCATGTCTTCTTTCCAAAAATAGCCTTTCTTTCTTCTTTGTCCTACTTCCAACAATAATCATGATCATCGTCATTGTGATCATTGTCCTTATCATCATTGTTACCAACAATAAGAAATATTGTCGACGTCCTACTCCTCATATTCATCGTGATCTCCATTGTCATCATCATCGTTGTCATTGTCATCATCCTCATCATCGTTGTCGTCCTTTTTTTTAGAATAATTAACATTGTCATTGTCACCACCAGTATTTAACAGTGTCGACATCCTATTCCTCATCATCATCATCATTTTCATTGCCATCACATTCATCATCATTGTCATTGTCATCTTCATCATCATTGTCATCATCGTCATTGTTTTCAACATAATTAACATTGTTGTTTTCATTGTCATCGTAATCAACATTGCCAATATCCTGCTCCTCATCATGATCATATCAATTGTCATCATCATCGTTGTCATTTTCATCGCCATCTTCGTCATCATCGTCATTTTTTTCATCATAATTAACATTTTCATTTTCACGGTCATTGTAATCAACATTGTCGACATCCTACTCCTCATCATCATCATCATCGTCATATTCATCAATATTTTCATTTTCATCGTAGTCATCATCATGATCATTGTTGTCATTGTCATTTCATGATCATGATCATCGTCATCATGATCATTGTCCTCATCATCGTTGTCACCACCAATATTTAACATTGTCAGTGCCCTACTCCTCCTCCTCCTCATCATCATTTTCATTGTAATCACAGTCATCATTGTTGTCATTTCCATTTTCATCATAGTCATCATCATCATTGTCATCATCGTCATCATTGTTTTCAACATAATTAATGTTGGCGTTGTCACAGTCATCATAATAAACATTTTCGACATCCTACTCCTCATCATTATCGTCATCATCATCATCATCAATATTTTCATTGTCATTGTATTCGTTATCATTATCATTTTCGTTGTCGTCGTAAGCATGATCATCGTCATCATCTTGGTCATTATGTTTGTCATCATCATCGTCATCGTCATCATCATTGTCATTGTCATCATCATCATCATTATCGTCATCATAATCATAATCATCACATCATCATCGTCATTTCCATTTTAATCATCATCATTGATGTCATCGTCGTCATCGTCATCATCATCGTCATCATTATTTTCATCATCATCATCAACGTCATCATCATCATCGTCATCGTCATCTTCATCGTCATCATCATCATCGTCGTCATCATCGTCATTTTCACCATCACCATCATCGTCGTCATCATTATCACAGTTGTCATCATCAACATCATCATCATCATGGTCATCATCATCTTTGTCATCGACATTGTTTATAACTATTTTATAAGTTAGGAGTTACATGGATTATTCATTAGGATTTAAATGGGTTATGGGTATAGGGTTATAACATTATAAGGGTAGATTTATAAGATTATGTAAATATAGGATTATGAATATAATTGAACCCTAATTCATGGGATCATTGTCCGATATACCTATTCACATAACATGGATCTAAGTAATCAATGTGGAAAACGATAACTTCCATTTTCCCAAGGTCTTTGTTCATTAGTACTCCATTTTGGTCGACTACCATAATTCATAGCTCCCTCTCAAGTGTCAAGTAAGGTGATTTTATAATAGGAAGCATAGGTTCCAACACCTCCTTAATGAAGGATCCACCATGGTCACATTAAATGTGAAGGTCCGCAACATGCATGATTTCCAACATCCATGATAGGGGCGTTTCAACAAGAATTGATCATATATGAGGTCGTTATCCCACCCATCTCAAAATTCGAGGAGGCTCAATTTACCCATGCTCTCTCAATTTAATGGAAAAAGGGGGAGTAGATAAATCCTAGCCTCAATTTTTAAATTCACATAATCCAAGCCACATATGACACATGTGGAGTCACTTTAGAGATATTTTCCATTCACGGTGGTTCTTTCAACTCTCATTCCTCCTAGCTTTCTTATCCTCTTCATCATACTGATGGTCAATACCCCACTCACCTCATTGTATAGGAGTAGAGGAATGACCAAAAATTTTCAATGGGTAATCATACTTTTTTTTAGTTATATAATATATTAATTATATATTACATAATTAATATATTATATATTATATAATATATAAGTATATTAATTATATATAACAAAATAAAACAAACAAAAACCAAAACTCTCCTCGTGGAGAGTGGCTAGACCCCTATACTACAGACCGATAGAAAAAAATCCTTCCTGTGGAGAGCCCAACCCCTATTTCTCTTCGATCTCATCAATCATGTCAACAAACACCAAGAGAAAACTGGCCCTTTCATTCCCAACAACAAGAGACAACCGACTCACGTGATTTGTGAAGATAATGACCTACCAAAGAGAAACAACCAATGAGGATTTGATTAGAGGAGAAACAATGCCACCAAAATTGTATGAATCACCTTATCATCTCAACCTGTCATCATAACACACCATATAATATTTATGATTACCCTACTCTAGTTCTTTGTTATACTATTTTTCTAGCCAGACAGGGTGGTCAAACTTTTCCATCTAAACCTCAAAAATTTGTCCAAGTTTTGCTTCTTCAACTCTCAGGGATCCTGTATACTTATAAATACCATGATCAATGTCTCCTCCATGTGAATCAAGGTGTCTAACCTCTAGGTTTTCATAATTATTATTTGTTACTTGATCAATCAACGCCTAAGATTTTCCACCTTCTAGGTTATCAATATTCCTCTTTTTAACAACAATGGGGTTTGATAGTTGGCTTTATTGTTCCATTTCACAAAGTTTTTCCTGCAATTTCATATCTGCATCGTTGATGTTACAAAAATTAGGTTTTTCATTGCCAACAATCTTGACCCACATGCGGCCCAAAAGCTCAAGGATATTTGAGGATTTTGAAGTTGTTTAAAAAACTATCCTCTTTTTAAACTGACCTTGAACTTATGGGTGATTACATATCTCTATTATGAATGTGATCAATACATGATAATAAATCAGTTTTTCATGAAGGTCTGACATCATCTATTGAAGGCAACTCTATTAACAATGATGTATGTGCCTCTTGTAGATATATTTGCAATATTTTGTGAATGTCTGAGGATCCCTTACTTGCATAAGTATAAAATATCATTCAAAAGAGATATATGGAAATATGTAAGGGATACTACTTTATAACTAAATACATTCCCATCTCCAATTTCATTTTGATGCATTCCTAATTAGTATATTGACGTTTTAAATATCGTCCAAAATTGCTAGAAAGTAAAAGAATGTTTGTAATGTTGAAATCTAGCATACATTTAATGCTAACCTAAATTGACATCCTGTCCCATGTAATTATTTCATAGTTTAATGTAGTTTTAATTTTCATTAAATGCTCTTTACATGCAACTAGTAATCCCATGCATAATCAAACCATAATTGGATGAACCTGACATATCACAAGTACTCCAATGCCTAACCTTCAAGAAGATTTTATTTCCAGCTGTAGACTCTGAAACCAACACATCAACCAAGATAAACTTCTTGTTTAATTACTCATATTTATGAATTACTCAACTTGCCAAAAGTAGTTGTCTAGTAGTGAAAAACCATATTTGGTTATCAGATCAATGTATATGTAGGATAAGGATAGATGGTGCCTAAGATCTAAGGAATGTAAGAGTGTTCTCCAAATTCTAAGAATTTTCTAATCATCATAGTACAAAAGACTAAAGAGCATGTTCCAAATTCTAATTCTTGATATGGATATCATATAGTGAGAAAATAAATAAATAACGATGAGTGTTGTGAATAGTGCTCCAAATATAAAGTTAAAAGCATTTCTCACAAAGCATGACTTGGAAGTATGTCCTTAAGCGATTGTTAGGGTTGTTACTTAATACATATAAATATATGGGTTGCTATGATATCTATGTGATTGTACATGTCAAAAAATGACAACACTACATCTTGGGCAAGGACATCATTATACATTTGAACCATAAACTATGCATTTTATGAAAACATAGAGAAAATTAAAAAATAGGCACCAATCCAAGTAGATGACTTGTCTACAACAATTTCCCCTATTTATTAAGTGTAATTTCAATTCAAGAAATTTCAAAATAATTTTCTTGGCTTGACCCCCATGGAGAGAATTGTTAACCATTCTAGAAACCTATGAACATTCCACCCATGGTTGGAAGAATAAAAAAATGCTCAACTCAACATTTGTCCAAATTCATCAATATGACTTACATAATTTGAAAGTAGGTGTCTAACTAGGAAAAAATATGCAGTATATCCTTGGAAAGATATGTATCTATTGAAAAATTGGTTGTCATTGATGTCAACCCTAGAAGAAATCTAGAATCCTCTAGAAGTGATGGGTGTATTTGAATAAGTCTCCAAAGTGGTCCCCTTATGGAATGACTTTAAGGATGGCCCTCATGGGAAGATTATTCAAAGAAGTATACAATAAGATTTGGAAATATGGTTAATTGGTAAGAATCACCAGAGACGTGGTCATGAATCCCAAAGTTAATTGAAGAAAACAAACATGAAGGAAATTGCAAATTCATTAATAACCATCATAGATTGATAGTCCTCGTCATGTTGTTTCCAATGATAGGTGGGTGTTGGACCTTGGTTATGTATTAAGGAAGAAAGTGAATATTAAGGAAGAAGAAATACAAAGTGCTAAGTGCATGGAAGGCACATAAACTGAGGAAGGGTTGAAGTGGTTAAAGAAGCAGAAAAGAAGGAATGAAGTAAGGAAAAGAAAGTCTTTGAAGGAGAAGATCAAGGAATATAAATCATCAAAGAATATGGATCTTGGACAACTCAGCAAGTGGAAGAAGACACCAACAGGTTCTTTGTAGCACCTCACAAAAAAGAAGGAAGGACATGCCGGTGAAGCCTTGAAAACGTGGGTCATGTGGACCTAGGGTTTTGGATCTAGGGTTTTGAAACCTAGACTTCGGTATAAGGTTGTCCAAGAGTCATGTAATGTATGAATAAAGGTATAGAAGAGTTGAGAGGGTTGTTAATTTTATTTTTGATGAGAGCAATATTGATATAGAAGTGTTTTGTTGTAAGAGCATCTATATTCTGGATCTTCGGCTGGGTGCGAAGATCAACCCTGTAGCTGGGTGCGCAGGGATGGGAGATAAAGAGAGAAAGAGAGATAGATATGCAGCTAAGTGCACAGATAGAACTGTATTATTTCATCTAATATATCAAGAAATATAGTTCTGTGGACGTATCCCTAGGGAAAGGGTGAACCACATAAATATTGTTGTTCTTTTTGGTTGATGTTGTGTTATTTTCTATCTATTATATTGTTATTGCATGGTTGTTTTCCCTATGAAAGATAAAAGGTATAAGCTAACTTCGCAAGCTACGTGTAATATTGTTAAGGAATATCTGTGTTATATTGTGTTGTTGTTCTGGATTCACTTTGCATTTCCTCTGGTTGTAGCCACCTGTGTCCTGCAACCCCCTTATTGCTACTTCGGGTGAGACTTCATCTGCTTTGCAGGTGTTTCCAAAAGGGACAATAGTTAGGGTTTTTTGGTACGCTATTTGAGTTGAACCCTAGGTATTCCCCTGTGCCAATAGTGGGATTCCATGTGGTTCCTCATGGTTGAGAATTTATGCCCTCTTAAATATGAATCCCCAAACACAAGTGAAGAAACCCCAGATCTAAGGACAATAATTTACAAGTTAGACCCAAAATTAATTAAAGGATAAAAATGGTTACAAACAAGAATTTATAGGTCGACCCTAAAGTCAAGTAAAGGATTTACTTGGAAAAGTATAAATACCCATAAAGAACCTCTCATTTTATTATCAAGATCAAGAAAGTGTGACACCTCTTGGCACAATTGAAGAAGTGGAATCGTTTGAAGGATGAAGATCTCAGAGATGGAGATGTGAGAAGGGTTTTTCAGAAATCCTATATGAGGTGACCCCCATGGGTCAAGAATAAGGTGTCCTGCAAGGCCCCCGTTGGTTATCCTCGTATCATCACATGCGACCCTGCATGTTTCCCAGTCTAGTCTCGTGAGGTTGAGGAAATGTTTGAAGAAGTTACCCTCTTGTTGACACTAAAGAAGAGGAAGGTTTGATGATCTGTGATTTTATGCACTAGGTTGTTTACATAATGAAAAGTTTTGGTATATTCTTTAAGGAATATCTTGGAGGTTTTTTTTTGGCACATGATTGAGACATATCTTGGAGATATTTGGTATATGCTTTGAGGCATATGTTGGATGTTATGGCACATGCTTGAGGTATTTCTTGGAGATTTTGGCATATGAAGGATATATTGGAGGTCTTGGCACATTCTTGAGGCATATCTTCGCACATGGTTTGATGCATATCATCGTGATTTTGAGCATATGATTTGGGGGATATTCCTGGAGATCTTGGCATAAGATTTATGTGATTGTTTGGTTGAACCAATTTTGATGATAATGATGTGTCAGTATCAGTGAAAGGTTGATTCTCTCATTTATATTTTTGGGAGGAAGGAAGGGGCAAGGAAAGGGCATTGGATCCTCCTTCCAATTGGATCTAGAGAATCGTGCGAGTTGGATATTCCTTCAGGTTGGAGTCTGTAAACTAGGGGGTTGGAGCCTCCTTCCAGTTGGAGCTAGATAATATAGGGATTTGTATCTTCCTTTAGGTTGGATAATATAAACTAGGGGGTTGGAAACTCCTTCCAGTTGGAGCTAGAGAATTTAGGGAGTTTTAGCTTCCTTTAGGTTGGAGCCTGTAAAAAGGGGGTTGGAGCCTCCTTCTAGTTCAAGCTGGAGAATCTAGAGATTTGGAGCTTCCTTTAGGTTGGAGCCTATAAAAAGGGGGTTGGTGACTCCTTCCAGTTGGTACTAGAGAATCTTGGAAGTTGGTGCTTCTCGTGGATGCAATATTCAATATATATATCAAAAAGTGTTTCTTGTTTTTCTCCCATTTGGGTTTCCATGTAAAATTCTTCTATACTATGTATCTGTGGTTATATGTTTATGATATCTTGAATGTAATCATAAATGATAAATCATTAATAAGTTAATGCTTACATGTTAGGGTTAAAAATGGTAAAAAGTGATCAATATTGATTCATCCCCCTCCTTCCTAGTATTGGTGAATATTCAAACAATTTGTATCAGAGTCATTCCTTCAGAAATAGCCTAACCATTGGAAGGTGGATCATGGATTTCACTAATAATGGAACACCAGTGTTTTATGGTCAGAATTATGAGATATGGAGCTCAATAATAAAAGTAATTTTACAATCACATGGGTTTGATATTTTGAACTCAGTTTTTTTAGGGTACACTGCCCCAAAGAAACCTTCGAAGAATACAACAAAGAAGGAATTAAAAAGGAACCACAAAATAACAATGGATTCCATCTTGGATGGATTATCTGATTTTGTAAAATTCAAAGTGAGACAATTCTCATCATCCAAAGAGATTTTGGATAAATTACATAATCTCTACTCTATGGAATCTCTTCTTATAATGACAAAGCCAGAGCATGTTGATCAATATAAAGAAGATGTTGAGATAGAATAAGAATAACGAATCTCATCATGTCAGAGAGATCGAGAAGAAGAAATTGGTGATGGTATGGTAGATCATAACACATAACTCTTGTGTGCCCTAGAAATAAAGAAATGAACCCTTTGAAATGATGACGAATATTATGAATAAGGAAAAGTGGATCTTGAGGAAGAACTGATCAGTTCTTTAAGTGCACTAAAAAGGGAAAGGAAGAAAAACAAGTTCCTTAAGGAAGAATTGATCAAGATAAAGGAGGGATCTCAAAACCCTAATTTTTTTTTTGAAAAAGTCCAACAGATTATCATAAATATAAAGGTTCAGTTGTAAGAATCCAAAGTGACTGAAGAAACAATGAACGATCAGTTGAAATAAAAGAAGAAAATAAATGAGTGTTTGGAAGTTGAAATAGTATTAAAAATAAAAGAACTTGAAAAGGCATAAGAAGAAGTTGCTTAAAAATCAAGGTAAAGGAAGCATAAAAGAGAGAAGATATTTTGACAAGTCATATTAAGGAAAGATACGAGGACTTAAAAAAGATTGAAGCAAAATTTAGTCAACAAGAAAGAATATTTGAAGAACAAATCATCTCCTTGAAAACCCAACTTGAAGAAGAAAATAGAATGGAAGAAGTAATGACGATCCAAATGATGAAGAAAGAAAGAGATAGTGACAATATTGAATAAGAAGTCATCTCATTAAGGGTTGAAGTTAAGAAGATCAACAAGAGCTTGAAGACCTCTCAAGTACTAAAAGGAATTCTCAACTGTCAAAGGTCACCATTTGATAAATAAACTTTTGGATACATTGGTGAGAAATCATGTGAAGAAGATGCAAATGCCAAAACCAACAAGAGCATTGAAGAGAGAGGAAACTACACACTGACAACAAATAAATTTGAAGAGAAGTGTTCCAGGTTTCTAGAAAGGAAGAATGAAGAGAAGGCTAATAATTATGCAAACATTCTCAAAGGAAGGGATCATGGTCAACAAGCTTTAGAGAGGAATGAATGCAGAAGAGGTGTATATCACAAAATACTTTCTACCTCCAGACATAAAAAAATATTCAATCATTGTGAAGGAAATAACAAAAGAGAATATCATGATCAGCTAAGGCATGAATTCAAAATAACTATATCACAAAGATCATTTACTCCCTGGTATCAAATTTTCTTTCCTGGTTATTGTTTTACTTGTAATAACTTTGGACATAAATGTTGATAATTTGGTTTTCATTGATTTTAACCCTTGAAGAATCCCCCACGGTGTGGTTTTGGTGCCCAAATTTGAATGAGGAACATGGACATGAAGGAAAAAATAAATGCAATAAATACCCTCATAGATGGCTAATACTTATTGTGCCATTTCCAATGATATGTGGAATTCCACGTAGTTCCTCACAGTTAGGGAGATATGACTTTGTGAAGTTATAAGCTCTAAATAAGTGGTCAAGAAGCCCCTAGTTGGTTACAAGTATTTAATAAAAGGGTAAATTTGTTGTAACAAGAAATCTCTAGAATCTGTAAATTAAGGAGAGGATTTACCTAGCATAAGTATCAATATTCCTTAAGGAGTCATTCACAAGTACACTCACACATTCATTCATTGATTATCTATCTTGTGAACTAGTGATCGTTTTGTTAAGGTTGTGACGACATTTTCTGAGGTAGAAAAGGAAGGTCAAAGGAGAAAGTTTTGGAGTTGCAACAAACCCTAGTTTATGAGATATACGCAGGCTATAGGTCATAAGGTGAGAGTATGTACATGGGCTACAGTGGAGAAAAGAACATATATACGTGGGTAGTAGAAGAGAAATTATCCTATTTGTAAAAAGGCTCATGAATGATTGAGTAAATGTTGATACCATGTCCCTCAAGTTTGAAGGAATTTTACAGGTCAACATCTCAGAGTTTCAAGGCAGCTACAAAGGTATTGGTATGGTTGTATACTTGTTTTGATGGTTACCTTTTGTCATGATATAGTGTATTCTTGAGGAATACTTGGTATGGTTGGTTTCATATTTGGATATGAAATATATTGGTTGCTTGGGAGAGTGAGGAGCACTCTTATATCTTGTTCAATATATGAAATGTTTTTTATAGTTCATATCCTTGAGTTCATGGTGTATGGTGGCATATGCATGAGGCACATGTATTGGTTCCATGATATACTTCATTGATGATATGGTACAAGTCTATACATGATTAAAGCTATGGTATATGGTACAAGTTGTATTCATGGTTGATGTTATGGTTTATGATTGATGCATGTTATAGTTCACACATTGGTACACAATTGATGCATGGCATGGTACATGGAAATAGGTTGGATACAATGATAGGTTGACATGTTATAGGTTGATGTGACAGTGGAATTGATAGTGACAGTGACAGTGACAGTGATAGTGACAGTGATAGTGCAGTGGCAATGATAGTGGAAGTGATTGTGGTAGTGAAAGTTGGTATACACTTATATTTCATGGCAGCAGGATGAGGCAAGGATAGGTGGTTGTAGCCACCTTTTGGTTGGAGATGGATAACTTAGGGGGTTGTGGCCTCCTTCTGGTTAGAGCCATAGAATTCAGGGAGTTGTAGCTTCCTTTAGGTTGGAGCCCGAGAATAAGGGGTTGGAGCCTCCTTCCATTTGTAGATGGATAATCATGAAGTTGGTGCTTCTAATGAATGTATTCTTTTGATATATATAAGAAACTCATTCTGTGGCTTTATCCCATTTGGGTTTCCACGTAAATACTAGTGTAGTGTGTATCTATTTTGATATTATCTTGTTTATGATTATACTAGTGAGGACATATTGAATTCTCATGATAAAATGGTGAATATTGTTGAAGAATATATTGTGGTTAAAAGTAATAAAATTTCTCATTACTGATTCACTCCCCCCTATCAGTAATCCAATAATTGGTATTAGACCAGGTCCTTCAAGAAGCAGTGTAACCACTAGAAGGAGATCATGAATTACACTAATATTGGAGTAGCATAGTTTTATGGAGAGAACTATGCTTTATGGGGAAAAATATTGAAGATGTATATACAATCACAAGGATACGATGGTTGGCGACCAATAGTATATGGATTCAAAGCACCAACCACTCCCCCAATGGATAGATATGGAAAGAAACTTGAAGAAAATGATTCAAGGGCTAGAAACACTATTGAGAATGGGTTGACTCTATCAATACATACCAATATTATGAACTATGAATACATAAAATAAATGTCGAACAAACTGAAAAATATATACGAAGGAGACGAGAGGCTTAACAAAGACAAAATTCAGATTTTTAGAGCCAAGTTCGAACAATTAAAGATGAATGAAGATGAAAACATAGAGGATTACTTTCTATGAGTCAATGAAATAGTTAACAGTATCAAAGTTTTGGGAGATGAGATAAAGAAACTAGTTGTCGTTAAAAAGGTATTAAGATCTCTACCAATGAGATTTGATTCAAAGATTTCAGCTCTAGAAGAAAGAGTGGGCCTAACTACAATGAACATGGATGAGTTACAAAGAATATTCATTGCCTATGAGATGATGATAGAGAAAGATAAGTCAGACACAAAATAAGCAACATTAAAAGCATCCAATAAGTCAAAGAACAAAGACAAACAAAATCCCAAATCAGATTGTAGTTGCAACGATGATTCAGAGGAAGATGAAGAGGTTGAAAACTTTGTAAGAAATTTGAATAGAGCAACTGACAAATACAAAGGTATGCTTCCATTGAAATGTTTTAATTGTGATGGTGTTGATCATTTCTCTTCTAAATGTCCCTATAAGAATAAGGAAAATAATTAAGAATATGGCTCTAAAAAGAAAAATAAAATCCAAAAGGGTAGAGGAAACAAAAATATTTTTTTTAAGAAAAGTATCTACACCAAGGAAGATAGTTAATCATCAGAAAAAGATGAAGACACCAACAATGATACAGAGAGAGTAATTTTTATGGAAATAGAAGACTCTCACAAAGAAGGATCTGAAGAAGAATGCGAAGAGGCAGAAGCTGATTACATAGAAGAATTGATTAGTGCCATAGAAGCTCCATGGGTTGAAAAAAGGAAAAACAAGTCACTCCAGGAAGAACTGACGAAGAAAGAAGGATCTCATAACTCCAACTCCAAATACTTTGAACATACAATCAGAAAGCTAAAAATTTAGGTGGAAGAAGACAAAATAATTGAAGAAGTACTCAGAGGAAAACTAGATGAAAAGGAGAGTATCATTAAAGGCTTAGAAGCAAAGATAGTCACTCTAAGAAAAAATATTTAGAAGAAGGACATGCAACAAAACAACACAAGGATATTGGATTATATCATTAATAGTCAAATACCTTACTATGATAGATCTGGATTAGGATACAACCATACACAGATAGAGAAAGGTTCAAGCTCCAAAACAACAGAGAAAGAAGAAGAACCAAGAATCTATGTAGAATCTGTTAGAGGTCTCTCTAAGAAAGAAGAAGAAAATAATATTCAAGAAGAATATTACATAGAAACTTCACCATCTATAAGATTCATAAGTCAATATCGGAAGAAGCCATCTATAGAAATACCTCAAGAATAAGAAGGATTTAGAAGAGTATCACCATTAAAAAGATCTTCCACTCCTAGGTATCAGACTATTTTTCTTGGTTTATGTTATTCATGTAATAATTTTGGGCACAAAGCTATGAATTGTAGAGCCAATACCAAGAATAGAAGCAACTACAAAGGCCATACAAGAAATAGTTATCCAAGAAGATCTCATGAATATCAAAACATAAACTACAACATATTTGGTGATGAGGTAGAATGATATAAGTGCAATAACTTTGGACATATGGTTAAAGATTGAAGACTCACTATTCCTCCAAGGCAACAAAAGAAAAATATCAACAATAATAAGAAAGAGCCACAAATGATATGGATAAGAAAGTAGGATCACTTCAAAACTGAAGAATGCAACCTTGCCCTACAATCTCAACACAAGAAATGTGGATTGTATGTTGATAGAAGATGCTCAAATAATATGACATGTGATAAATACATGTTTCTAACATTGAATAAGGAAAGAGATGGATCATTTTCATTTGGGAATGACAACTCAACCAGAATAATTGCAAAAAGGAAAAATCAAGCTTGAAAGTAACGATGCCACGACAAAAAATGTTTTACTAGTTGAAGACATGAAGCACAATATGATAAGTGTAATTAAAATGTCTGATCAAGGACACAGACTTGTGTTTGACTCAAAGAAGTACGAGATAAGGAAACTAGAATCATGCAAGTTGGTGTATACAACTGTAAGAACTCCAAGCGACATATATGTTCTAAATGAAATCAGAAAGGAAAGATGTTTCTTAGGAAAGGATGATGAAAGTTGGCTTTGGCACAAAAGAATGGGTCACATAAATTTTGATAATATTGTCAAATTCAATAAAAGGGAAGCAATAATTTAAATTTCCAAGATCTCAAAGCCAACAAATATTCTATGCAAGCATTGTCTACAAGGAAAATAAACCAATACCAAGTTCAAATCAAAGGGGTACTCCACAAAAAAACCACTGGAGATTGTACATACTGATCTAGTTGGACCAATAAGAATGAAGGGATAGAAAGTTGAATTTTACTTCATATTATTGGCTGATGACTACACAAGAATGACTGCAGTTTTATTTCTCAAGAAGAAAATAGAAGCATTCGAAAAATTCAAGACATACAAAGAGATGGTTCAAACTGAGACAGATTTGAAAATCAAGTGCTTGAGATAAAACAATGGAGGAGAATTTAATTCGAAGGATTTCATAGAATTATGCAGTGAACATGGGATAAAGTGGAAATTATTAGTAGCCAGGACACCTCAACAAAATGGATTTGTTGAAAGGAAGAACATAACAATACAAGAAATGGCCAGAACCATGTTAATGGATTCCAAGTTGATAGACGTTTTTTGGGTACAATATGTGCATACAAAAATTCAGATTCAGAATAGAGGGATGCTCATAAATAATAGTGATAAGACTCCATACAACCTATGGAAAAGAATACCAACAAATGTGAAGCACTTCAGAGTTTTCAGAATCAAATTCTACATCAAAAGAGAAGATGGAATAATTGGAAAATTTGATTCTTGAGTTGATAAAGGCATACTGGTTGGGTAGTTAAGAAAAAGGAAAGCATACACATACTTCAATATAAGACTCAATAAAATAGTAGAAAGCATCAATGTGACAATTGATGAGACAGACTAATGAAAGATAAAATAAATTAGCAAATAATTTGTTGAACATGATCACAAAGAAGATTTGAAAGAAGAAGAAGTAGATGAAGAATCAGGCGAAGAAGAAAGTAGCCATAAGTAGAGAAAGAACATTAGGATATTCAAGTACCTCCAAATACACCTAGTAGACGAGTGCAGAAAAATCATCCATCAGAATAGATCATTGGAAATAAATATGCAGGAGTTGAAACCAGAAGAAGAATCTGCTCACCAGAACAACAAAATTTAGCACTACTATCTACTATTGAGCCGAGAAGTTTGGAAGAAACCAACAAGGATGAACACTGGATCAAATTTATGGATGAAGAATTAGATTATATAGAGAATAATGACACATGGGAATTGGTTCCAAGGCCAAAGAAAAATAACTTCATTGGTACAAAGTGGGTCTTCAAAAACAAGTTGAATGAAGATGGACAAGTTACTAGGAACAAAGCAAGTTTAGTATGCAAAGGATACTCTCAAGTTGAAGGTATAGATTTTGAAGAAACTTTTTCCCAGTTTACAGGATGGAAGCAATCATATTGATCTTAGCCTATGCTTGTTCAAAGAGAATCAAGGTCTATCAGATGGATGTAAAGTGAGTCTTTCTAAATGGATAATTATAAGAAGAAGTCTACATCGAAAAACCTGAAGGTTTTAGGTTATCAGAAAAGGAAGATTATGTTTGCAAGCTAATGAAAGCGTTATATGGACTCAAGTATGCCCCTAGAGCATGGTATTAAATACTATATAGATACCTACAACAACAAGGGTTCAAGAAAGGAAATGAAGACACCAATATCTACATAAATGTGAATCAATATAGTATCATGATAATTGAAGTTTATGTTTATGATATTATCTTCGGAAGTGATGATGGCAAGATGAGTCAGGAATTTTCTAAAGACATGCATAATTAATTTGAGATGTATTTACTTGGAAATTTGTTTTTATTTTTGGGTCTCCAGATATGTCAGAGAAACAAAGGTATATTTATCTCTCAAACCAAGTATATCATAGAAATGTTGAAGAAGTTTGGAATGACATATTTCAAACCAATCAATACTCCTATGCAGACTTGTTGTAAGTTCAGTAAGGATGATGATTCTAAGGAAGAAGATCAAAGATATTATAGATCGATGATTGCTGACTTACTCTATGTAACAAACTCTAGACCGGATGTGATGCAAGAATTTGGACAGATTTCAAGGTTTAAAGCAACAACAAAGGAACCACATGTTATGGCAGTAAAGATGATATTTAGATACTTGAAATTTACCTAAGAGTTTGTATTATGGTATCTAAAAGGGAAGGATCTATCTCTTGTCTCCTACACAGATGTAGATTGGGAAGGTTGCATTGATCATAAAATAAGTAGAAGTGGAGAAGCTTTCTACTTGGGTGAGTTTCTGGTATCATGGTTAAGAAAGAAACAATTATCAGTATCCTTGTCTATAGTAGAAGAAGAATACATTGAAGGAACAACTTGTTGTACTCAGGTTCTTTAGATGAAGTAGAACTTACAGGATATACAGATAAAGTGTGATGAGCCCATTTCAATACTTTGTGACAACACCAATTCCATTAGTATATCCAAGAATCCAGTGATGCATTCTAAAATGAAGCACAATTCGATCAAGTATCACTTTCTATGAGAATACGATACAAAGAAGAACATCGAACTAGAGTATGTTGGGACAAGAGAGAAGATTGTAGATATCTTCACCAAACTGCTTGCAAGGGAAACTTTTGAATATCTGTGACACAAGCTTGGAGTAGTTTCTTCCCCATAGTGATTCACACGACATCAATCTTGGAGTATTTTCTTCCCCATAGTGATTCAAATGACATCAAGCTTAACAGGACAGGGGAAGAGAAACAAAAGTCTTGAAAAATTTCAAGTAAATAACCTTTTGAATGATTTACATATACATCAGAGAGTTACATAAGGAATCACCATGAAGATAAAGGGTAGTAGAGACAAAAAAAGGCCCGTATATAGTGGGAGAAACCCCAAGAGGAAGATTACCCTTTTCCATTGATGTCAAAGGGGGAGATATAGAGAAAGTCATGGATAAAGAGAGAGAGAAGCATGTAGACATGGGGATAAATGATCATAGGGGGAGCATGGGCTTAATTATTGTCATGCCTAAGTGTTTCCATCAATTCCATAGGGGGATATTGTTGATAATTTTTTTGTTGTTGATGTCAACCCTTGAACAAGACTTGACGGTGTGGTTTTGGTACCCTAAGTTTAATGAGGAAAATGGACATGAAGGAAAAAATAAATGCAGGAAATACCCTCGTATATGGATAGTACTCATCATTCCATTTCCGATGATATGTGGAACACCACGTAGTTCCTCACGGTTAGGAATATATGACTTTGTGAAGTTGTAAGCCCCAAAGAAGTGTTCAATAATCCTCTAGTTGGTTACAAGTCTTTAATGAAAGGGTAAATTTGTTGTAACAAGAAAACTCTAGAATCCCTAAATTAAGGAGATGAGTTATGTATCACAAGTATAAATATACCTCAAGGAGTCATTCACAAGTACATTCACACACTCATTCATTGATTATCTATCTTGTGAACTAGTGATATTTTTGCTAAGGTTACGACATTTTCTGAGGTAGCAAAGGAAGGTCAAAGGTGGAAGTTTTAGAGTTGCAACAAACCCTAGTTTCTGAGGTATACATGGGTTACAGGTAAAAAAGGGAGAGCATATACGTGAGATACAATGGAGAAATGTGCGTATATATGCGGGCAGTAGAAGAGAAAGTAGTGTATATGTAAAAAGGCTCATGAATGATTGGGTAAATGTTGGTACCAGGTCCCTAAAGCCTAAAGGAATTTTACAGGTCAACATCTCAAATTTTTAGGTCATCTACAAAGGTATTGGTATGGTTGTATACTTGTTTTTATGGTTACCTTTTTTCATGATATGGTGTATGCTTGAGGCATACTTCGTTTGGTTGGTTTGGCATTTGGATATGGTATATCTTGGTTTCTTGGATGATTAAGGAGCACTCTTATATCTAGTTCAGTATATGACATGGTTTTTATAGTTCATATCCTTGAGTTCATGTTGTATGGTGGCATATGCATGAGGGACATGTATTGGTTCTGTGAGATACTTCATTGATGATATGGTACATTTATATACATGATTAATGCTATGGTATATGGTAGAAGTTGTATTCATGGTTGATGTTATGGTTCATAATTGATGCATGTTATATTTCACATGTTGGGACATAGTTGATGCATGGTATGGTACATTCACATAGGTTGGATACAATGACAGGTTGACAGGTTACAAGTTGATGTGACAGTGACTGTGAGAGTGACAGTGACAGTGACAGTGAGAGTGAGAGTTACAGTGGCAGTGATTGTGGTAGTGAAAATTGGTCTACACTTATATTTCAGGGAAATAGGGTGGAGAAATGATAGGTGGTTGTAGCCATCTTCCGGTTGGAGCGGGAGAACTCAGTGGGTTGTATCATCCTTCTGGTTGGAGCTAGAGAATTCAGAGAGTTGTAGCTTCCTTCAGGTTGGAGCCTGAGAATATGGGGTTCAATCCTCCTTCTAGTTGTAGCTGGAGAATAAAGAAGTTTGTGCTTCCAATGAATGTACTCTTTTGATATATTTAATAAAAACATTCTGTGGTTTTCTCCAATTCAGGTTTCCATGTAAATATTGGTATATTGTGTATCTATTGTGATGTGATGTTGTTTATGATTATACTATTGATGATATATTGAATGCTCATGATAAAATGGTGATTATTTTTGAAGAATATATTGTGGTTAAAAGTAATAAAATTACTCATTACTGATTCACCCCCCCTCTCAGTAATCCAACAAAAAAGTTGTATATTGCATAGAATATGGAAGAAATGTTCAAGAAAGAGATGTTATGTGCCCCCCTACAATATTGAATTGTTAGAAAAACAAGACCGTGGAGCAATAAAATAAAACAAATGTGGAAACAAAACATAGAAGATACATAATACAATAGAGACACAGATTTATGTGGTTCACCTAGTGTGGGCTATGCCCACCAGAGAAATTATCAGGTCTTTCCTTTATTATTATCCAGCATATGAAGGGATACAACCTACAACAAACCTGTTGTAACTTCCTCTTCTTTCTCTCACAGTATCCTATCTCAAAATACAATACTCTCCATCCACCATAGCCGCAATACATTTCCCTCATAAAAGAGGGTTGCCTTCTAGGGAAAAAAACCCTAACATAATCTCTATCATTAGATCTGTGACCTTATAATGAATGGTCCATATTTACAATGAAATTACAATATACATTTACAAGGCAATTTTTCCTTCATGGGCTTTGCCCTTGAACCCCCGCTGGGGGCCCTCTTGCCCCCAGTCGGGGGGATAGACCCCCCGGACCTCGCAGAGGGGGTACCCCCCCTCTGCACTTCCCCGCGTGGAAGAGTGTACATACTTCTGGGGTTTAAATACTTCATGGGGTATAAACATGGCTGAAAGTAAAAGACCTCTGAATCAGGAAGATAATCAGGCTCCACAACCAACATGAATGTTACAAATGAAAAAATATGGACACATAGCTCGTGACTGTAGAAGCATGATGAATCCTTCCATGAAGGACAACATTGATATCATGTACAAGAAGGTTTGGAGAAAAAAATAAGAAGAAGAGAAGGTGAATGAAGAACTCCCAATGATCATACTCACATGATTTTCATAAGTCTCCAAAGTGGTCCCATTATGGTGTATATTTAATCATGGTCCTCAGGGAATATGCTTTGAAGAAGTCTACAAGAAACCTTGGAAATATGGTTAAGTGGTAAGAATCCCCGAAGGCGTGATCATGAAGCATGCAGTTAATTGAAGAAAAAGAACATGAAATACATTCAAAATGCATTCAAAACCATCATAGATTGAGAGTCCTCGTCATGTCGTTTCCAATTCTAGGTGGAATTCCACGTGGTTCCTCATGGTTGAGAAGTTATTCCCTCTTAAAGATGAAGCCCCGCCAAAAAGTAAATAATCCTCGGATCTAAGGACACAAAGTTACAAGTCGGCCCCAAAATTAATTAAAGGATACAAATGATTAAAAAAAAGAAGTTATAGGTCAGCCCTAAATTCAAGTAAATGAGGTACCTGGAAAAGTATAAATACCCATCAAGAGCCTCTCATTTTATTATCAATATCAAGAAAGTGTGAAATATTAGTGTTAGACAGTCCATATGCCATGAGAGAAATATTATAACAACATTTAGCACAGTCCACAGTGTTCCAATACTATATATCTAGATCAATATACGTCATGTTTTTACACCATATTTCAACCATAAAATAATGTTGAAGCAAATTCACATGTGGTAGTCATAATTGGAAGAGTAAATTGTGTAAATATGCAATAGGCCAACAAGATTCATCAAGTGTTTTAAGCATAAAACATTAGCTTTAATATGAAAAACCCTTGTATCTCAACACTTGCCTCCATTCAAAATATGGATACCATTAGGCTCCAATCAATGGTCATGATGTTTGTGTTGATGAGCGTAAGTGACACACCGTCAACTGGAAGGATAGATCCAGTCCGAGGTTGTCTAATTAACCCAAGACGTTTGGTGTGATCTATCCTGATGGGTTTAATGGCTCTATTAGCCAACTAAGGTCCTAAAACAAAGAAAATAAATAAACTATTCTAAAGTTACAACTACAATACTATGTATACGAATCTAGTTATTTACAAATGCTAAACATAAACATAAATATGAACATGTGATTATAAAAAGGATATTTACAGATTGCAAGTTTTGGAGGATGCCTTGCGAAATCAATGTTTTTGTAATTTTCTATGAAGTATATAAAGAAAGCACATATTTTAGATTTTCTGTTTAATAAATTAAAATATAAAAACTCAAAAGATACTAATAAAACATAATCTGAAACAATAACAGAATAATAGTCACAACCATTTTAAATTGTCTCATTTCACTAATACACTAATAACGAAAATTGAATACGAATAACACTAACCTGAGATTAATCTCATACTGTGCCTATATCCCTGTGCAATCCAAACTTCTGGTTATCTTTCCTATGAGAGAAACCTAAAACAAGCTTATGCTAACATCTCCTAAGTAAACTCAAGAGCATCTTCGGGGACAAGGATATAAGAACAGAAAAATAAATATATAGATCTAGGGACCATATGATGATGAATGTTTAAACTAAAAGAAATTTTAATGGGAAGCATTCATATGATAGATCGAATCAACATCAAGTATAAATCACTGGTATCAAAGTGAAATAATGATCTCAGATATAATACATATGAAACAACAAATTATAGACAAACTTTAATGCACTGATTAAAATGAAACATTATATGCTATGGAGGCTAAAGCTATGTAACATATTAATATCCCATAATATAAAAGGAAAAACATAAATGGAATAATGTCACGTTGGTCTAAAACCGAAATGTGAACAACTTGTCCATTCAGTTCTGAGAGTTACATGTCCATAATCTGTTTCAAGCAAATATGTCTTTCACTAACAAAGTGAACAGTATTTAAAGTAACCTGGGATCCAAATACTCATATCTCATAGAATAGAGTTGTATCCCCCAAAATCAAGTACTATTACAAAAAAAATGAATTAAAAACCACTCATAACAGAGTTGGTTTATTAAAAAATTAAATCAAAGTTTCTATAAAACAAAAAGAAGGAAAAACTACTAATCATTTAGGCATATGACTGAACATATTTTCTCCAAGTAATCAACAACAGGATATCCCAATTCCTGAGAATAACAAACCAATTTAATAAATTAGAAAGACAATTTCTAAATAACTAATTCTTCTTAAAAGAGACTTGGCTACAGAATCAAAGATTCTGTAGCCAGTCTTAATTTTAGTAAATGAAATCAAACTCCAAATCGACTTATTTCGAATTAGACAACAAAAATAAAATGAAAGGAAAAATAAAAATGTTTTACCATTAAAAGTTAACTAAAGAGGGGTCAGATAGTTCAAATTTTATTATTTCCTTGACACTGGTCACATTCGAAATGACTATTTTTCTGGATCACTTGATATGTTTAGTCTTCCTCTCTGCATGCGCCTTGAGATCAAGGTTTTATTGCCTCGATAAATAATTCTGAGCAGTAAGAGTTTTACTTCGGGCCTGTAGAGAGGAATGTTGGTATAATAACGCTCGACCCAATGGAAACAACTATCACATTGTACAGGGGAGATGGCAGATCGATGAAGGGCACAGTCAACCAGGGGTGCATCAGTCTTACTGAATGTTTTCTTCAGATCTTGCCTAATACCGGAGAACCCTTCTTTACCTTTAAGACATGGTGGAAAATTTGTCACGAAAGCATAAGGTTCAGTAGCAAAAATAACTTCCCTCGTGGAATCCAGAAATTCTAGATCTTCACGAACTAGAAAATCCTCTATCTCAGGGTCTGAACCCTCATTGATCTCAATCGAATCGATCGCGCTCAGATGAGTATCATTTCGGTTCCTTAGTTTCCTAGAGATTAGGTGACCTGCTTTCTTGTTCTTGAAACCCAAATCTATGCAGTGTTGTTTTGTTCCTTTACAAATCTTCTTGGCTTCATAATTAGCGATAACGTTCAGACTAGAATCATTCACAAGAACAAGAGGGTCATTTACCTTCAATTCATCAGTATCTTGCTCAGGAAGACTTACAGGTGGGGAATTAAATGATGTCCCTTTGTCTAGAGGATTTTTTTTTCAGTAAACTCTGGTCCATTATTTGAATTACTGAACTGGTGTTTAACCATTGGCTTGTCTAAGTTAGGGTTTACTGTCAAAAGAGGGTTTGTTGTAGGATCTGCTTGGACGAAATAATTCCTCATTAAGAAGACCTCCAAATTGTAACCTATGTTTGAAAAATGATGGATCAACAAGATTTTAACCAACCCATGATGGAACAGGCTCGAGTTGACACTCTGTCCCTTGTATCATTTCGACATCTTATAGAGGCTCATCAATAAGTAAAATGGCATATCTAAATCAAAACCTCTGAAATTCATGAGCAAACATATATGGTAGAGAAAAACCAATCTGTATCTACCCTCGCATGTAATGAATTTTTTCAGAATCAACAACAAACTATGCCATCTAGGTTTTAACAGGGCGATAGGAATAACTTTGATGCAACAAGTGGTTTTATGAGATGTCATGAACAGACTCCACTGGAATTCTTCTATTCGGGCATTTTTGAACCATTTCTCTCCCTTTTAGGGGAGTCCTGTTGCTTTTCTCACGAATTCCCCGATCAAATATAACTGGATGTCTCCTATCATAGCTCTGAAACCCTCAAAGGTTTGGGCGAACGCGTTTTCCACCTGAAGATCATAACCCTAGAATTTCTCAAGAAATGCATCCAAACCATGACTCTTTAAGTCGTCGATAGCATCGTCATGGGATAGTAAGGTCTAACATCTGTTTGTCTCTATGAAAACGACGTGTTTCATGAACACTATAACTAGAATGCAACAATGATTACTTGGATTAGTTTTAGGTTCGAATCGCGCGAGCAAGAGAAACAAGTCTGAATGGAGAGTGGGAACATGAAAAGAACAGACCCTGTGTGTTATCATAACTCGTATAGTGGGAGCGAAAGCCAGAGGGTTCATTTTAATCCTTACCATATCTTGTGACGAGTGCCAAAGATATAGAGTACCAAAACCCTATGTAGGTAATGAATAGCTTCATTAATGCTCGGATCCAGCTAGGTGAGGTGAGAACGCGAGTACAACAGGTTTGTACCCATTAGCATGGACATTGATGCGACCATCAAAATAATGACAGAATACCAAATAATTAACCAATTTTTTTCATGTACCAAAGGAATTTGATAATGAACTATCAAACCATTGAAACAATAATAATCATATTAACACCAAAAATGGATCTAACAACCATTTAATAAGATTTAAATTTCAATTCCAAAAAGAGATTTCTAAGGCATAAAAAATTATAACACCAAGCTAAGTTTTATGTTTAATTCATGCTTGCAATAATGAATTAAAATAAAACGAATGAAAATGAAAACCATAAGAAATTAATAAGGAAAGATTTTAATCCAACAATCACTTCGAAATTCTCAAAAAGGTTTACAAAATTGAGGTGATGGAAGCTACAGAAAAATACAATCGACATCCGATCATGTTAAATATCAAAATAATGTGTGGATGCCAACAAAGGCGATGTACTAGATGAAGCAGTTATCTCTGCATCACCAAAAAATTCATGTTAGGGTGAATCAGAAAGAGTGAATTTTTAAGAAAATGTTGACAATAGGTCAAGCATCCTGATCAAAACTCAGAAAATAACGCAATCTAGCATCAGATGTGTTTCTGTCAGAAATGCAATATGGTATCAAATCTATATTACGAGTGAGACAATGTTTAGGCAACCGACTTCGATACTATTGACAGGGCCACTGCTGCCAGTAGGCATCAATAGCCTCGACAGGGATGTCATTTAACCCACTCTAGCACCTCTGTCCTGTCCAGAATTCATCCATTCAAGATAAAGAACATCTTTATTTTCAATCAATTCCAAAAAGACATTTCTGATCATTTTCTTAAACCCAACATTGCTTCATTGCCAATAGGCCTGTTTAGTACCCCGATGAAGTTTCCTTGGCATCATGCATGCATTTGCTTGCTGCCAGCAGACTTGTTCAATGTCTTGGTGGGTTTAGAAACACTTCCCACACCTTGCAGTGCTTTCAACTCTCTAGATTTTGTTTACATTTTCACAAAAACTTTATGATATTCAAGAGAGCGGGGTGATGCACAAAATATTAGATTTCGAAAACAAAACTTGATCTTTTACAACTTATTTTCTTGTTTGACGACCTTCATCATGATCTGAACATTTAGATTTCTGTTAATAAATCATCTCAAGGAAAGGAAGGTATAATTGAGTTGTTTTCCTTAAAAACAGGGACAACGTTAAGAGTTTTATTAATGATAATCGTGTCTGCTCGTAATTTTAAAAAGAAACCAGGAACATTGTTTTGAACAAAAAATTTCTTCTGGTGATCTGAGTTTAAGCATTTACAACATTGGTTCTCTGAGGAGTCATCAAATGTTTCTCTTGGATAAAAAATACGATCTCCCTTCCACAAACGAAACGCTGACTCATACATAATTACTCAAAAACAAATAAAAAACAAGCAAAATGAAAAGAACCAAAATTAAAAGAACATAAAAGAAAATTAAACACACAAAATATGTACAAAGGGGTGAATATGGAATCATCAGGTGAAATAACATTTTAGAGCCAAGCCATTCACTGGGAAAGTGTCTAGCTGTCCCTCCAAATTATACAGACGGAAAGAGTTGGGACCCAATTTTTCAAAAATTACAAATGGTCCCAACCACAGATTCTGGAACTTGGTGTGTTCCCCTTTTCCCTCGTGAGCTTTGTCCCATTTGAGAACCAAGTCTTCGACATAAAAATTCCTATCTGAATAAGAATTTGAATCAAACTATCTTTTTACAATTTGTTGATGCTGATCCAGTTTCTTCTTTTCTTGTGTTCTCACTTCCTCTAATTTCAATAAGGTGTTTATTCGATTTTCTAGAGGAGGGAACTCCTCTTCTTGAACGTTATGCATCAACTACAATGAGGGAAGTAAAACATGCAGAGGGAGAATTGCTTCTCTTCCGTAGACGAGGAAGAAAGGGGAATTACCAATAGAGGTTTTTGAGGTTACCCTATTAGCCCAAAGTGCATTATACAATGCATTGTGCCATTTCTTGTGATTTTCTGAAACTGTCCTCTTAATGATCTTGATTAAATTTTTGTTCATTGACTCTGCTAGGCCATTTCCTTCAGGATAGTAGCTTGCATAATACTTCAGTTTGATCCCTTTTTCCAAATAAAAAACGTTCATATCAAGGGATGAAAATTAAGAGGCGTTATCAAAGACCAGACATTCGGGAATGCCGAATCGAGCGATGATATGAGAGTTTAGGAAAGATACTACCTGATTTGTGTTCACCACTTTCAAAGGTACAACTTCAGACCATCTAGTAAAATAATACGTTGTTATAAGAATATACTTGTGTTGTTGTTGCAAAGAAGGATTGATTGGTCCTATGATGTCAAGGCCCCATTGCTGAAAAGGAGAATCTACAGTAACAAGTTGCAAAGGGAATGCAACCTTTTTCACCCGTCCTGCAGCCTTTTGGCAGATTATGCATTTGCGACACAATGCATGGGCATATTTAAACAAAGTGGGCCAACAGTATCCAACTCTTATCACTTTGTGAGCAGTTGTATCTCCACCGAAGTGACCACTGTATTCACCTACATGGAGTTCAGATAACACTCTTTCCGACTCTTCCTTTTCCAAACAACACATAAGAACACCATCAAAGTTATTTTGAAATAATACATCATTGATTAACTAGAAAGATGCAAATTTTAGTCTAAGTGCTCTTCTGTTTTTAGGATCAAGATTACAGGGAGCAGATCCACATGTCAAATAAAACTTAATGTTCTCATACCAAGAATTGGTAGTAAATTATGCACAACTGATTTGTTTTTCGTTATGCTGATTTTCAATTAAGGTGTTGAATTGACTTTCCTGTTCTTTAACTGAATTAGCCACTAGTTTACACAGTCCTTGACCTCTAACAATCTGTGCAGGGGTTATTTTGAGTTCATATTCCTATAATGACGTCATCCAATTTTCCCTTTTCTCACCCAGCTCTTTTTGTACTAACAGGTTTCTTACAACTGGGTAAGGAACAATAACCTTAGTTCTGGATTTCAGCAGGTATGACCGGAAGTGTTTCACTGCTTTGAAAAAAACATATGCATGTTGATATACTACTGAGTAATTAGGCTATGCTCCTTTGAAAGATGAGCTCATGAAGGCAATTGGTATCTCATTTCTTTCATCATTTTTCTGTGTTAACATCGCAGGATAAGACCAGTCAGAAGCAAAGGTGTAAAGAGTGAAATCCTGAGAAAAATTGGGACTCATCAAGTAAGGACCCTCTATTATTGATTTTCTATTGGAGTCAAAAGTGTTACTTTCTTGTGGTCCCCAACAGTACAGAACATCCTTTTTAATTAAATTATGTAATGGTATTACCATTTCTGAGAAACTTGGGACAAATCTTCTGACGAAATTAATCTTGCCCAAAAAGGACTACATGGATTTTTTGGAAGAAGGACGGGGGAGTTTAGAAATATCTTGGGTTCTTTCAGGGTCAATAATCATTATGTCCATAGACACTATAAAACCAAGAAGTTTACCTTGTTCCATTGCAAAGACCAATTTCTTAGGGTTGAGAGATATACCAAACTTGCGACATCGTTCCAGGACAGCCCTGAGGTGAGACAAGTGATCTTTGTTGTTTTAAGAGAATATGGTGACATCAACAAGATAGACCATGACCAATTGGTTTATGAGGCCATGAAAAGCAATATCCATTGCTCTCTAGAAAGTGGCACTGGCGTTTATCAGTCCAAAAGGCATTTTTTTGTAGGCATAAGTTCCCCATGGGGTGTGAAAGGTGGTTTTAAACTGATCTGAGGGAGACATGAGGACCTAGTTGTATCTCAAAAATCCATCTAGCAAAGATAGTCTTTTGGAACCAGACACCTGTTGGAGAATTTGTTCCATTGGAGGACCAGGGTAATTGTCTTTATCAGATGCTCAGTTTAGGTTCTGAAAATTGACACAAAGTCAAATTTCACCACTTTTGTTCCTTACAGGGACTAGATTAGACACCCATTGTGTGTGCCTTACCGGGAAAATTATCTTTGCAGTTAGTAATTTATTTAGTTCTTTTTTAATAGTGGGTTCAAATTTAGGGTGCATATTCCTTAATTTATGTTGAAAAGGTTGTGTCTGGGGTTTCATGGGGATGATATGTTGTATGATATTAATGTCAAATGTTTTCAAGTCATCATACATCCAAGAAAAAATGTCTTTAAATTCTTTAAACAATTTTATGAAAGCATATCGTTCTTGCTCGGAGCATTCTGTTCTCACATTGATATTTTGAGGATTTTCCTTCATTCCTAAATTAACCATCTCATAAATCAAAGAATAACTGTTCATTTTACAATTAACTGTCACTCTAAATTTATGATGCAAGTTATAAAACTTTTCTAGTCTTACAACAGATCTGGGGATAGAGTTTACCATATCAGATGTCGATTCAGGAGATCTAGGATATGATATTACCGTGAAGTTTCAGAGATTTTCATCATGAGTGCATTCATCAATGACCACACCTTGAAAAGTATCTTCTATATGTAGGAAGTTGATAATTTTTTGATCATCATCGAATACTCTCCAATTTGTGATGTTATCCGGGATCGATGGCCTGAGCAATAATTCAATTGAAAAATCATTAGGGGAAAGACCTTCAATGGGTGATAGTTTAGAAGCAACATTGGCCATTAAATCAACTTCTGAATTACTTAATCTAGGAATGGAATTTATGTTAAATGTTGAAAATGTTTGCATCAAACCCCATACCTCAGTTTGGTAGCTTTTCATATGTGGTGATAAGAAATGTATGGCATTTCTTACCTTCTTAACCACGATTTCTGAATCACCAAATACCATCAAATTCTTCACGTCCATATCCATAACTTTCCTAATCCCATATCCATAACTTTCCTAAGCCCTTGTATAAGTGCATTGCATTCGACGATGTTATTAGTGCACTCAAACTCTAGCCGGTAGGCAATAAAAGTGTTATTCCCTGCAAGATCGATGAGTACACAACCTACGCCTGCTCCTTCTTTGGATTTGGATCCATCAAAGTACGAAGACCAAATTTGGGCTTCTTCAGTAGTACTTGGCATACTTGATAGAGATGATGTATGGGTATAAGTCATAATTTTTTATTGCTGCCCAAGATAAGTAATAGAAGAAATTTCGATCATGAAATTACCAAAGAAGGTATTCATTCCCTGCGTTTCGAATGAGTTTGCAGATGTGACGAAAGGTTCATTAGGATCATTTAGATCTGTCACATTATGCTTTAGATAATGTTCTTTGTTTATCTTGATTTTGTTGGGCAGTCCATTTTCAGGCAGCCACAAATGAGACCAATATGTGGCAAAGCAACCATCCAGCTGTTCGGACCAGTCCCTGCTTAAAAAAAAACCATAAAATTTGGGGATATCTACAATGATAATGTTGATTATCTGATGAACCTTAATATTAGAAGATAATCTAACCAGAACATTATTAAGCTCACCAATTACCTTAACATTTGTTCGATCAAGCTGAATGATTTTGAGATTGGAAGGTTTAACTTCTACATTAAGTTTTTGACAAACAGATAGAGGCATCACATTTGATGATGCACCAGAATTGACCATGAAATCATGTACATTCCTATTAAAAATTTCAAAGGTTAACAAAAAAGGCAGGACATTTTTTCGAGTGTTAACAACAAAATTCTGCTGATTTTAGCTGTTGTCCCTAAAATAGTTTTATTTACATTTGTATGTTTTAAACCTGCGAAGAAAAGAAATGCATATATATTCTTAATCAATACAAAAATTAATCAATGGTTCATACAATGAGTACACAGAGATTTTATACCAGAAACCCTCAACTACAAAAACCTTTTTTATTTTCATTATATCGAATTTCACCATTCGCCATACAATATATACAATGTTTTTAGGTATTCCATAGATACCAAAACCCTAGTCCCTTAATCCGGGATTAATTTACAAACCCTAATCCTTTAATCATATCTGACATGCCCACACACACACACATGCAAAGAATATAACACATACCCAACATTCTCCCACTTGTTGTTTTCTTTGCATCCAGGGGTCCAGGGGATTATATAATCAACAATCCACGGCAGCAATGCCCATTGTTACTCTACACTAGGAGAACTTTTCTATGCTCACAGACTTTGTCAATGAATCTACAGCATTCTTCAAAGTGTCAACCTTTTCTAGCAACACCTTCTTTTCCTCAACCATGTCTCTCACAAAGTGATACTGAACATCAATATGATTTGTCTTCGAATGATAAGTTGGGTTCTTTGTCAGGAATATTGCACTCTGACTGTCACAGTCTAATCTCACTGCTTGTTGTACCAACCCAATACCTGAACACAATATTTGTAACCATACTGCTTCCTTTGTTGCATGAGTGTCTGCCATGTATTCAGCTTCTGTAGTTGAGAGTGCAACTATAGCCTGTCTTTTTCTCATCCAACTGATTGCTCCTCCAAATAGGTTAAACACATACCCACTTGTAGCTCTTCTGCAATCCAAATCTCCAGCCCAGTCTGCATCAACAAAGCCATGCATGTCCACCATTCTATCCAATCCCAGTCTTCCTTGGTAGCACAATCCATAACGGGTGGTGCCACGAAGATACCTGAAGACCCTCTTTACTGCTGTCCAATGCTCCTTCCCTGGTTTTGACATATACCTGCTCAAAAATACCACTGCATGTGCAATGTCTAGTCTAGTACAAACCATTGCATACATCAAACTACCAACTGCAATGGCATATGGAACATGGGACATGTCCTCTTCTTCTTCCTGTGTCTTGGGACACTGATATGAAGATAACTTTACACCTATAGGAATAGGAACCTTGACCAGTTTACTTCCATGCATATTAAACCTCTTCAATATCGTCTCAACATATTTTCTTTGATTCAACCAGAGTTTCTTGTTTGCACGATCTCTTTTAATCTCCATTCCCATAATGAAGTTAGTAGCATCGAGATCCTTCATGTCAAATTTGGAGGATAGCTGCGATTTCACCTCCTTGATAATATCCATGTTATTTCCTACCAACAACATGTCATCAACATACAACACTACATAAATGAAGTGATTACCAACCTGCTTGGAATATACACAATGATCATCCCTGCTTCTTACAAATCCCAATCCAAGGATGTATGTGTGAAACTTTTGGTGCCACATCCTAGGTGATTGCTTCAGACCGTATAGTGACTTCTTTAGCTTATAGACTAGCTCTTTCTTTCCCTTCACTACAAAGCCTTTTGGCTTCTTCATGTAGATTTCTTCTTCCAAATCCCCATGTAGGAATGTTGTCTTCACATCCATTTGTTCCACTTCAAGATCAAAAGAAGCAACAATAGATAAAATAAATATAACAGAAGTTAACTTAGCAACAGGAGAAAAAATCTCACCAAAGTCAATTCCCTCTACCTGGGAATAACCTTTTTCTACTAACCGAGCTTTTTATTTCTCCACTTTACCTTGTGCATTAAACTTCTTCTTGAACAACCATTTTCTACCAAGTGATTTCCTTCCAGCTGGAAGATCAACTATATCCCATGCCTCATTCTTATCCAAGGCATCCATTTCTTCAACCATGGCCTTCTTCTAGAGTTTACTATCCTCTGAATTCACTGCTTCCCTGAAAGTTCTGGGATCATCATCTGTAATAGATAAATCAAAATTGGAATGAAAATCAAGTGGACTATACCTTTCTGGTTGCCTTCTATCTCTCACTGATCTCCTCAATACTGGGGTATGAGGTTCTTCTTCTTCTTCTTCTTCTTCCTCTGCTTCCTCTTCTTCAGATGATTCAGATTTTGCATCATCCAACTCAAGCTCTATTTTCTCAGGTTCATCTTGTGTTGGTGGGAATTCCTATCTGGACACATCTTTTACCTCTCTGAAAAAAACATCTCGACTGTAAACAGTTTTGTGGGTTTCTGGGTTCCAAAGCTTATAACCTTTCACACCATCTTTATAACCAATAAAGATACACTTTTTAGCTTTATTATCCAACTTACTCCTATTTTCCTTTGGAACATGTACATAAGCATCACAACCAAACACTCTAATATGTTGAAGAGAGGGTTTCTTTCCAGACCATACCTTGTGTGGAGTTGTATCATCCAACGCTAATGAAGGTGATCGATTGACCAGGTAACATGTTGTACTCATTGTCTCTGCCCAAAATTCTTGTCCTAACCTGGCACCGCTGAGCATGCTCCTTGCTTTTTCCATCAGTGTCCTGTTCATCCTTTCTGCAACTCCATTCTGTTAAGGAGTGTATGGAGTAGTCTTCTGCCTTGCTATACCACACTTCTTATAGAATTCTTCGAATTCATTTCCGCCGAATTCTCCACCATTATCTATTCTCAATACCTTTATTTTCTTCTCTATCTGATTTTCTACCAGATCCTTAAACTCTTTAAATTTATCAAATACTTCAGATTTCTTTCTAAGAAAATAAATCCATGTGTTCCTTGAAAAATCATCTATGAATGAAACATAATACACAGATTTACCTAGGGATGGAATAGGAACAGGTCCAAACACATCACTGTGTATCAACTCTAAGATCCCCTTTGCTCTTGTAGCACCAGATGGGAATCTTACTCGATTCTGTTTACCATATATGCAATTTTCATAGAAATCAAGATCCAGAGTGCAATTAGACATACCTTCAATCATACCTTTACCGTTTAGTGTTCGAAGGCGCTTTTCTCCAATATGCCCCAGTCTTTGATGCCACATCATGGTCTTCTTTTCTGGGACAGTATTGGTATTGTCTCCTTCATTTTTCTGCTCAAGGAAAACATAACTGTTACACCCATTAGTATAAGTGCTTCCCAACAACTTGTACAGAGTTCCACAATGAAATCCCCTTATCAACACCATTGCTCCTCATACCATATTGCAAGTGTTCTTTTCAAATACAGTTTTCACTCCTGCATCACTCAACTTGCTTACAGATATTAGGCTCCTGGCTAGTTTTTGAATGTGTAGAACCTCAGGAAGAGTTATAATCATTCCATCGTTTAGAAACAACTTAACCCTTCCACATCCCAAGATTTTTGTTGTCGAGTCATCTCCTAGGAATACATCACCACCATCATATTTTTCATATTCAAAGAACCACTCCCTGTGAGGAGTC
>SNQJ01S0002066.1:983932-1029445 GCA_010110895.2 Picea sitchensis
GGTTTTTCAACCTTCTTAGACTTGCAATCTTTCTTATAATGCCCTGTTTTACCACACTTCCAACATTTCCTCAAAGATTTTCCTGGAGACTTAGATCTACCTATAGATTTAGATCTCCATCCTGAAGGCTTACCAGGGTTCCTGTCTTGGGTACGCCCTCTTACAAATAAATCTTCTGTGCTATGACCATCAATGTTTTTTTGCCTCATCTCTTCAGATAATAAGGATGCAACTAAATTCTCATACTTCAATGTAGATTGAGTGGTACTACCTATTTCTACAACCAAATTATCCCAAGAGTATGGCAAAGAACATAAAAAAGTAATACACTTATCTTCTTCTACAATCGTAATATTAAGAGATCCAAGTTGACTTACCAGAGTATTAAAGGCATTTAGATGTTCTGTCACAGAATCTCCATCTTCCATCCTAAGATGATACAACTTCTTTCGAAGAAACAACTTGTTTACCAGATACTTTGATTGATACAAATTCCCTAACTTATCCCATAGTTCCTTGGATGTAGATTCTCCTGAGACATTCAACAACACCGAATCTTCCAGGCAGAGTCGAATAGTACTCCTTGCTCTTCTGTCCAACTTGTCCCAATCTTCCTTCGACATACCAGTAGCTGGTGTACTAGTAGTTTGTGTACTGGTAGGTTGTGGACCAATAGACTGTGTGCTTGTAAATGGTGTACTAGTGGGATGTGTACCAGGATCCACAATGATCCATTATTCTTTGTCTACAAGAAGGTCCTCCATCTTGAGCTTCCATAGCTCAAAGTTTTTACCGTTGAACTTCCCTATCTCGATTCTAGATGAGCTCACCATTCCTCTTTCTTTACTCAAATCTCCACTGCAAAATCTCCCAATAAACCCATGTTTATCATAGACCCAAGATAAAATTGATCTATCAAGACCAAGCCAAACCCTCAACAACAAAGGCGTCCCTCTGAAGCCAAAAATGAGCTCTGATACCAAATGTAAGTTTTAAACCTGCGAAGTAAAGTAATTCATATAGATTCTTAAGCAATACAAAAATTAATCAATGGATCATAAACAGAGTTCATAGAGATTTTATACTGGAAACCCTCAACTGGGAAAACCTTTCTTATTTTCATTATATCGAATTTCACCATTCGCCATACAATATATACAATGATTTTAGGTATTCCGTAGATACCAAAACCCTAATCCCTTAATTTGGGATTAATTTACAAACCCTAATCCCTTAATCGTATCTGACGCGCCCACACACACACACACATGCAAAGAATATAACACATACCCAACAACATTTGCTACAATTTTTCTTGCTAAATCCCTTTTATCTGAAGTTCAGATGTCGTTTTAGTTGGGATTTTTTTTTTTAAAGTAAAAAAGGGGTGGATCCTATTGCATTACCATTCAAAATGTACATATATGCTTTTTCTTCTAGCTATCCCGCCGAGTTAATGGAAACCAAAACAACTGGCATCCTATATCGCCTATGTCAAAAAATGGGAGGCCATCTGTCCTGCCCGTAGGAAACCAAGATAGGTGGAAAACCTCAGTCTGAAAATTCTCACATAGTCTTTGGATTGTAGTGGAATTGAACCCTAACACTTCTAGAGCTAGAGATCCATCTAAAACTACGATTCTAGCTAAAAACATCAACTTAAACAGTTACCCGGTGGCCGTTGAAGTGTCCATGTTAGCAACTTCTTCCTTCTTTCCCGCTCTGGCTGGCATCACAAAGAGTTGTGCACAAGTCGGGCACCTCTGCTTGGTTGGTGTGTTAGAGTAGGGGTTGTATAGCATGTTGATGCACTGGATTATTAGGATGGACTGGTGAATTTGGTCCACTACCTGGCTCCGCAAGTCAAACACCAGCTCCAAGTGCTCCAGGTGGAAGAATGGCGGTTGGACATGCCACCCATCCTGCATGATGGATAGGGGATGTGGCATGGGATCCATGCCACCCTCCCTCCCCCATCCACCCTCCTTCATTTCACCACCTGGATTGGTGTCCTCTGCCTCTCCTGTCTCGTTCCCCATGGCCTCCTCCATTATCTGTGGCCGATCATGTTCTTCCTTAGCATGCAGGTCAGTTGTGCCCAAGGAGAGTTCACCTACGTGCATTGTCTTCTGCATTTCTAGTGCCTCTAGGGTCTCTTTGTTGATGTAACAAGTGGGAAGCTCCTCCATTTGGTCGACCTCTTTATGGTGGCTTTGTTGTGCCCCTATGGTCTCCATGGTGTCCTCCCCCGGAAAGTAGGTAGGTGTATTCCAATTGTCAGGTATAGTAAAGAGGAGATGTCCAGAGGAAACTGAATTGGTTCCTCCAGAAAATTTTACTCCAAATAAGCCATGGGGGGAGTCCTGGGATTTCTGTCTTTGTGGAAGAGAAGCATTTTGGCCATGGACAATGCTCTTTTGAACCTTTGTTGTCTCTTCCAACGAGAATTAAAGGAATACCAGGCAAAGCCCCTACAGGGCTTACCTCTTTCGCATGACATGGGAATGAGAAGAGAAATGACCACAGTGCCAATGGTGTTGCTGTAAGTACGCCCAGGATCAGAATGGTCTGGCTGGTGCGGGATGAAATTGAAATGGGATAAGCCATAGCCAAATTTGGTGTCTTGAGGATAGACGTGATGACCTTGTCCATTAAGGATCCATCCTTAATGATATGTGCAACCGGCTTGTTCATGCGCATGGGAGAAATCATTCCATGGGCCTGGATATGTGAGATTGCTCCTATCCTTAATGGTGAGGGGATGGGAGATGATGGGCCATATTTATGGCCCAACCTGGCTCCTGACCGCATGGCCTAGCTGCGCAACGTGGAACCCTATCCAGGGTTAGAAATTCCCTATCAACAATGGCTTGACAAAGGGTTGAGAGATTTGTATCTTTAGAATTTTGAGCCTCCCAGTTGATGTATTCCATCTTAGTTGTTACCCCCTCATTCGCCAGGCAGTCCACAACTTTATTTTCTTCCCTTTTCACATGAGAAGGTATGATGGTGAGATAGGGGTTGTGAAGTGATACAAAATCCTCCAATAGTCCTGAAAGTCTCCAGCTGGGTGAAATCGGGTTTTCCCCATGCATAATTTTGGTTATTAACTAGATGATGATCTGAGAGTCCCCTTCCAGAGTGATTTTGTGGAATTGGTTATCAATTTCTTCTTGCAGAACGCGTAAGAGACCTGTGAGCTCAACCGTCTTGTTGGTGTTTTCCCCTATTGGAAAACTTGTATTTTTTGAATACTCTAGTTATCAAAGGTTGGACCCGCCTATTTTCTAAGTATTGAAATGATACACATAAGCCTAAAAGTTGGATTTCAAGATTTCGTATATATCATGGTTATACATATCTGAACCCTCAAAATCCTGACACGCGAAATGGCGAAGTTGTTTTAAAGTTTAATCATGATTATAGAACCTTTAAACACAGATTATCACTTTTAATACACCGTGCTCTCACGTTTTAGGACTCACACCTCGAACGGAATTTCTAACACGTGAAGTTGCGAGATTATTTTAAGTTAATCTAGTTAATAACAAGAATAATGACTTTTAAGCCATAATTAATCTGTATCGCGATTTCGCGACTCGACGGTCGTTACCTAAAAAACAAATATGTTTGTAACCCTGATCCCCAAAGTCGCGATATTTATTAATTAATCGTGGTTAATTAAAAGCTCAAGTCAAATCACAGTTAATCAACCAAATCACACTATCGCGGATTTGGGGTTCGTGGTTCCAAGACTAGGAGTAAAAACATTTGGTATTACGAACACCGAAAAGGGGATTAAGGACTAAACTCACTTAATTAAGAATTTGAACTAGATTAATTAACAACTAAACAATTTTCAACCCGTACAACCTACAGACCAAGATTTAAATGTTGTCGCGATCCTCTCGAATCGTGAATTATCAAACATTTATGACATTTATTAGAATTTTAGTGATGATTGATAGTAAGATCTCGTTTTATTTCTAAATATTTCTATTAAATTATTTAAACGTTCTGTCAGCAAGGAATCACACAGACTTAAGTGCTCAAAGTGAAAAAGTTTGAGTTATTATATTTAGTTTTTTTTCTAATTTGCGCAGAGCTAGTTCACCAGGATAACCTCTGTCTGTGTTTTTGATTTTCTGTGATAAGGATTTCATTGCAAGGTTCTATATCATGGCTCTGTGAAAAGTGCCCAAGGCAGCTGCCGAGAGTCTAGGTCAAGTTTCAAATATTATTTCTGATACCTCGCCTAGAAGTATCAATATTGTTAAAACATGGACGTATGTCTTCGACATTCTGCAATCCGAGTTGATAAATTGCCTAGATGATTCTAGTGATAACGAGAAGGATGACTTGTCCACCAAATAAAAAAAATTCGCTCAGTCAGAGATGCACAAGATAGCAGCAAGGCCATGGTTTTTTCCCTATTATGATATGATCAAATGGGCGCTGAACCATGTAGACATCCCGACTAGCACAATATTCAACGAGCAGAAGGTGGCAATTGGGACATTAAGACTGGAGAATTTACAGGAAATGTATAAATTGTCTCCCACACCAAACCTTACTCACAGTACTGAATTCTTGGAGGGTTTCAAAAATAATAAATGCAACCAGTTTGGGAAAAGCTTATCCGATCTGATCAAAGACTGAATTTCGCACCCCGCTAAATTCAGAGCCAATACAAATGGAATTTATTCAATCTCATCGTTGGTACCACAATTCATGTACATAGAAATGGTGGTTTGTGTACTGTATGGGAAGGAGGACACCTCTCACTTCTTTTTCCCATGGGTACCACTTATTCACACAGTAGTTGAGGGATTCTCCTTCGAATGGGCCAAATTGTTGTCAGATAGTCTGGCCAGTTGAATTACAGAATATCGAGCACATAAGACAAGTGGGAAAGCATATTCATTCTTTATCTATGCTTACATCATGGATTCTATTTGCTTCATGACACCTTTCCCATTAATGAGCTAGAGATGGACTCCAACTAATGCATAGCCTATTCATGTCTACCACTCGAAACTCTAGGAAGATAAAGCCATAGAATTCGTCTATGAGATTTTCAACTGGGTAATGGTACCAATGCATGTCTCCATCTTCAGCCATCCACCTCCTAGTATTTCATATAACATCATGTCCAACTTGAGCAGCATGGAAGATTGGTATATAGAAGTAGAGTTTTCATATATTAGGGTTTTTGGCACCTCTGTCCCCCCATATACTCTGTCGCTATTCTTACCAGACAAGCTAGTGTGTCGCGAGATCACCAGGAAAATTATGCTCGGTGGGATAAGCAAGGAGCTCAAAGGAGTATTGAAGAAGGTATGACCACCCTTCCCCATTCACATTGGTACATATTCTTTATTGGATTTTGGCCATTCCAAAGTGGAGGCTACGGCCTTGGAAGAACTGAAATTGGTAGACATCGAGTTTAAGAAACACGACCCTAATAAGGTTGTGAGTAATCACTCAGTGAGTTGTGGGCTGAAGAGATATGAACATGAAGACTCACCTCATGATGAAGTCTTCCGAGGTGTGAGATCCTACTCAGAATGTTTAAGCCAGGTTCAAGCTCTGATGCCCGACGATATGGACGATTTTCATAAATTCCAAGAGCATAGGAGAAGTTGTCTCCCCAAAGTTTTATAGGGAAGAAACTCACAACCTCTGGGTACACAACAAGTAGAAGATAAAATTTCAATGGGAACGAGCCATAGAAAACAAGAGACTCAGGACAAGATAGAGAAAACTGAAATCTCAAATTAGGAAGGAGAGATCCCCAACGAAGAAGAAGGAAACCCAGAGATAGTTACCAAGGAAATTGGTAGCCCCATTTCATCTGTCACTCCCTTAAAATTCACAAAGGGGAACCTCGATATAGAGTGGATATTCAAGGAGTACCTGACACCTATCATTGTAGAAGAGTTGCCTCCTAGTGAATTCTTCTTCAGTAAGAAAAGGAACGCCATGGCGAAGCAAGAAACATACCAAAGATCGGGTGTAGTAGCTAAAAAATACAAAATCCTAACAGATGGAGAAGCCTTGGAAGAGGAAGAATTCTCCGATGAGGTAGCAGGAACATTGGGGGCTTATGAAAAAGCCAACCAATATTCAGTTGGATCTTTGAAGGCACGGTTGAAACAAAAGAACCTCTTGATCAACAAATTGGAGGCTTGGGTAGCAATGGCAGAGGCAAATACCAGGGATGAGGAAAATAAAGGTTTCGAACAAGTCAGAGTAACTGATCAATAGGAAATCGAGAGACTTAAATCCGATCTTGAGCAGATGCATTAGTCAGTACAAATAAGCCAAACACAGGTAAGTCAAATGGAGGAGAAGAAAATAAAGCTGTTGCAGTCTAAATTAAATTCTTTTGAAAGCCAAGTCATAGACATAACAGTATTCCAATCCCAAGCCACGAAAATACGAGAGAAGGTAGAAGTATCTCAACAGGATCTACTTGCCAAAGTAGAAACCATACAGTATCATTTTCATACAATAGAACAAGCATTAAAAGATATATCCTCGAGAGAAAGAGAAGTCATGACATCTTGGGTTTCTTTCCAAGAAGTTGTTATAGAAACAATGAAAGAAGAGGTGGCCATCAGTTCCAGGTTGTCTATCCCAGAGAAGACCAGAGGTAATATATTATTGAAGGCATGGGAACATAATATATACGAGAGTAAAAAAAGAGCTAAAGAGATGAGAGATCTCGGCTTGATAAATAAAAATTTGTTAGATCTCGATAAAGAAGGTAGTGCTGGAACATTGAGAAAAATTAGCATAGCCAAACATCTGCTGGATATCAAGGAAAATGGGGAAAAAAGACAAATTGAATTATCCTAGGTAAGTCAGGTCGATATTGCCCAAGTGGATAAATGGTTGATAAGAAAAATCTTGCAATTGTGGTCTATCATCATATAAGACCGAGACGTAAGAAAAAGATTTCCACAGTTGGCAAAGAATTGCTACACTTTCGAGGCGAATAGCCAAGCCGAACCTTCCAAGATGATAGCCCAATTGGTAGAAAGGTGCGTTATTTGTATCGAGCAGGGGAAAGGGAAGACTTCTGGAGGAAAGTAGTAATATATGCCTATCCAATCCTATTTTTTGATCCAGAGGACAATGAAGGAAAACGACCTGCCCACATGGAGGAAGACAAGAGACAAGGAAGTGAAACGCTTCATTTTCCATATGTAACCAAAAATTTTAAGAACGATTATAATTCAAAGCGTTTTAATCTTTCATAAATATAATTTTGAAAGATAGAACAAAGGGATTTTTTCCTTTTGGCCGATTGTATTAGAGAAGATTTCTTTCGCCATAATTAATACAAGAGATCGAAGACTCTTTTTTCCGTCAAGACTGCGTTATGTGTTTCCTCTGTTATTTCGCATTTCGCATCATTTATCGTAGGTGTCTTTAATGAATGTTTAGCTTTAATTTAGTACAACTTCTACTGTGGTTATCATTTATTTCAACCATCTAATCGTTTGCAACTTTTCCTCTGTATCGGCTATCAGCAGGTACAAGACCTGTGAAATGTTTAGATTTCTATATCATATGCTTCATTAAAGTTTTTTCCTACTTATTTTCTTCTTCTGTCACAAGGTGAAATTCTTCCCTGATTTATGCCTCACATTTTTCAACAGCTCTGTGTTTTCTCTCACTTCATGCATGGCTTTAAAATTTAACTCAGTTATGAAAAACAACCTTTGATTTCGTTATACTATTAATTCAATTTTGGGATTCTTTCTCTTATAATCTAAAGGTGAAACAACAACCAATACTTTATAAAAACCTAGTTCCTTTATGACTGTCCTTGTGGCAAGACAACCTAACTTAGAACCTGGTCTCTCAGATAAAACCAACCTCTCTTTAAACCTTTTCGATACCATTTTGAAAACTGCTACTACCCGGGCCGAACTCGAACGTTTATGAGAAGTGATTGAACGTGACATAAACATTTAGGAACAATTGGAATCTAGACCCAGACAACTCAGAAATCAACCTTAGCTTCTTTTCCCAGTTGTTTTCTTCCTTTACATCTTTCACCCTCTTTTTGGATGTCTAGACTCAGTACCTTATAGCCTTAAGTACAGACTCTGGAACAACATCTTTTTGGCGCCGCTGCTGGGGATGGAGATATGAAATCATTTTCCCTGGGAGAACGACATTTTCAAGCTTCTACTCTTTGATAGTGAACAAAGAGTGAACACCTTCTAAAGGCTATTTTATTATTATTCACTTGGCGACTCCACTTTAAGTAAGCTAGCATCCGTTTGAAGGAACACCAGACAAAATCCATATGGTAAATAGACCACACCAATTACTGCGGTCTACCATCTTAGACACACACAACCTAAGGCTAAGATCCCACTCGAAGTGGTGACTTCATAAGAATCTCTCATCAAAACCCTCTCCGAAGAAACGAAGATAGTTGAGGCCAAAACCCTAAACCCAATTTTATCTTTCCCAGAAATTAAATCTGAAACTCATATGACTACCCCCTGCGTAAATGAAGGTGAAAATCCCTCAGTAAATCTCGCATCAATTGATACTCCCATAACTCTTCAGTTAGATTTTGCGACCTCACTAAGTCTCAAAAAATATACCATATACTCAGATTCCACACCTGTGGGTTCCCCTGTTTACATATCTTGCAATTCAGAGGAACCAAGCCCCTGTATCCCGTTTCCACCTTTTTCATCTTTCTCGTCTCGAGAAGAAGCTAAAGATTCTCTATACATCTTCCAAAACCCTCTATACAACGTACCAGTTTCCTCTCCTAGAGTGTCTATGGCGGCTGCAAGAGGAGGATTGGGGGGCCAAGGGCCACCACCACCACCTAGGATTTTTGCTAAAGTAGCTGCCATATATGCTCCTCTGGTCCTCCCAGTACCCTTGCATGACCTGCCTGGAAACTACATGAAAAACCTACCTAAGTTTACAGGGGAAGGAGATGTTGTAGGGGCATCTCAAGTGAGCCAGCGCAGAAGAAAAAGGTAGCTGGACAAGCGCCAACCCAGATTTTGAAATTACCTTGAAGTTGATGTGCAATCTTAAATGAAGTCATTAAGAAGAAGCACACTTGTAAAATGTAAACAGACCTTGAGTGGTTTGCTCTCTTCCTTAGTAGGTAGAATGCATTTATGGTAGTTAATGTAAAGTAGATAGAATTCAATTCTAGATTAGACAGTTTTAGAGTGCAAGAGGGAAACGGGATATAGACACCCTCATTGTGTATTGTAACATTATTGAAGTGTAAGGAGATCATAGAAGAGGAGCAGAGAGCTGTGTAGCAGACTCCATGTACATAAGTTCTGAATTAATACAAGGAAAGCAGTGATTCAGACTCATGGTGTTCATATATTCTCTGTGTATGCATCTTTGAATGTTATTCTCATGAATGTTTTACTCTTTCTGTCATGCAATTGCTTTTATGCTATGTATGAATGATTTCTTGTTGAATGTTTGAAATCTGAGAGGAAAGGATAATGGAATGAGTTTCAATTGTTTCTCTATTTGAGCAAGAGTTCCTGCAAGGAGTGCAGTTGAAGTGTCTGCAAGGAGTGCGTTGACAAAAGGTTCAGAGATTTGTCTCTAGAGGCTCAGGAGGGATATATTTTGTTCTCATTTCCAAAGAAGTGCAGTCGGGCACAGGAGCCATGCAAGGAGTGCGCAGGACAAGTGAATTCTTAGACTTGCGAGCCTAAGAGAATAGTTTAGAGACTGTTGCTGCAAGGAGTGCGCCAGTTGAAGGGTTTTCAACACTTGGAAGTGGTTGAAAGTCTGCCGCAAGGAGTGCATGCAAGTGTGTTTTTATAAAGGACACAGAGTCGTGGAAAGTTCAGAAAGATTTGAATTTTTCAAGGGTCGTTGAAGGCAGGCGAAGAGGCCAAGTATTTTGAAGTTGGTAAGAAAGTGTAGTAACTTCGAACCATAGGAGGACGAGCTCTCAGAGGGAAGAGATGGATGGTCAGAGTTCTCTGGAAAGAATCTGCAAAGTCCCATGAGTCGTTAGATCTCACGGAGAAGCAGAGGGAAGTTACGGTGAAAGCGTCGAAGGGTTCTAAGCTCAGGAGGAGTAGGACCATAGATCCAAGCCACAAGGGTCGTTGGATTTACACATATATACTTGCATCGGGGTTTCATGGTTGAAGTCCCATAAATCTTGCAACGGGAATCACGAAATCATGAAATGCGAAGTCCCGACAACCAAAGGATTTGTGTGGGCCATGGAGGAGTCAAAAAGTGGACAGGTGGCGTACCATTGACGTGGAGTAAACTCCATTGATTGTTTCATAGTTTCGTGGAAAGTAAAGTCCCGAAACCTTTGCATTAGGATTCACGATACTGCGAAGTCTGAAGTGTCGACGGGGCGAAAGGACCATTCAATGGTCACTTGTGCGAGCGTGTCGGAGTTTTGGAAAATCGGGATTCGGGAATCATAGGGACAAGTTTCTCGACATCGCGATCACTGAAATCGCGATAAGGGAAATCCCGAAAAGGGAAGCGAAGGGTTAGCATTGACTGTTTCGGGTTTCAGGGATTCGAGAGACCAATTCTCGACCATTGGATTCGCGAAGGTATGAAGTCTGATCTCCCAAGTGAAAAGAGGGGATCCCATGAGAGTTTACTGTGGGTGCAGATTTCCTGATAGGGAAATTGAAGAGTCGTTTAGAGTTCTTCGGGCCGGTGGTAAAGGGGAAATCTTATGTTGACGTGGACCTTTCGAATTGCAGGCTGTGGAAGGGGCTGCGTTGGTGTCAGGAGACCTCACCACGACCGAACATATAGATTTCTTTGACCAATTCGCAGACATCCTAGGTATCAAACATGAAGATGTGTATTCACGGTTGTTTGTCCAAACTTTTGAAGGACAGTTGAGAACCTGGTTTCGAAGTTTGTCTGCAGGTTCAATTTTATCCTATGATGCTCTATAAGATTCTTTTCTTAGACAATGGGATGAAAGGAAGGACCATTTATACTATCTGACTGAGTTTGGATATCTAAAGAAAAAAGGTTCAAAAACTGTTATGGAATTCATTCAAATATTTAACAAATTATATAGTAAGATCCCAATTGAAGTTAAATCGTCCCAACCTGCAGCCAAGGTAACCTTTGCGGGAGCCTTCGAACCTGATTTCACACTTTTATTAAGAGAAAGGAGAGGGGCTGACTTGACCCGAATGCAATATGATGCCGTGGATATTAAGTCAAACATGATGGCTTCTGGTAAACTAAAAACAAAAATAGAAACGGGAAACAGAGAGACCAAATTTTTTAAAGAACAAGCAATACCTTCGGGAACATGGAGGTCCTCAGATGATAAAATAGATGATATGGATAGGATAATAAAAGAGTTATCAAATAAAATTTCGAGAATGGAGATAGATCAATCCAAAGTAGATCAATTCGTTAATAGATATTTCATAAGAAACCCCAATCCTCAAATTCAACAAAGACAGATTAAAAACGAAGACAAAAAAATTCAAACTCCTTTAAAAAATGAAAATTTTATACAAGGAAATGACTTGCAAGAGTTTGAGGATCTAGGAGAAGATGTTAACAATTTGGGTGACGATTGTGTACAACCTCATCTAACCAAGGAAGATTATGAAAGGTCTATGAACAAAGAACAACCATAAAATAAAGATAACAACATAAATAATGTAGGTGATTCTACCTATCAAGGGATGGTTGATACTATAATGGTCGAGATCCAACATAAATACAATCTGAGGCCTAAAAATAAATCTGTGTCAACTACTCAACCAAAGAAAATCCTTCCAAGAGGTGAAGCATATGAGCCCGTTCCGAAAGACACCGATATATAGACTACCAAAATAAAGGAGGTTGAGGTCCAAGATGGGAAAATTAAGGTAGCTAAAACACAGACATTGGAAACAAAACTCACTGAAAATAAATCGATGCAAACAAATAAGTTAGAAAGGAAAGAAACCAAAGCTTCAACTAAATAAACAGATAGACTCATGGGAGGTTTCAACCTAGAAAATGAGATAAACAAGATAAAGATACCAATACCCTTGGTTGAATTGGCAAAGAATCCTGTGTACCGAAAGCAAATAACCAAAATGATAATTTTTTTCATATTTAGAAAGTCAGTCTGACGTGATAAATTTGGAAGATGATAAGCCTAATATAAATTTCAGCCCGCATTTCGAAGGCACCAGGGATACCGTCTCCCCTTTCTATATCACACTAAACATGCAAGATCGTCTGCTTCATAATTGCATGCTAGACTCTGGAGCCTCACATAACGTGATGCCCAAGTCTATTATGGACAGACTAGGGCTCTAAATCACTAGGCCTTACAGAGACCTTTATTATTTCGATTCAAGGAGAGTTAAGTGTATGGACATGATCAAGGATCTAGTTGTAACTCTTGCACAAGTTCTGGTGAAAAGTATTCTAATGGATGTAGTTATCACCAATATACCTCCGAAGTATGGTTTTCTCTTATCTAGGTCTTGGGGAGCCAAGATTGGGGGATCCATTCAATTAGACATGACCTATGCCACGATTCTTGTTTTTGGTGGACAATTCACTCGATTATACAGAGAGACACGGTTAGCATATACAGTAAGTGATCCACAGAATCCTAATAATTATCCCGTTTATGTCACCGATCAAGACCTGGGAAATTGTATTTTATCTTTTGATGATGGTGGAAATAATTGTATAGAAGAAAATTTATAGAGGAAAATAAATAAAAAAAGATAGATGAAAACATGTATAACACTGGGATTTGGAAAATGTTTTTTGATGGCACTTTGTCATCTGAAGGAGCAGGTGCAGGAGTACTTTTTGTAGCACCTGAAAATGAATTTGTTATCCCCTTTTCTTACAGACTACAATGGGACATATAGTACACAAATAATGTATGTGAGTATGAAGCCCTAGTCTTGGGACTAGAAGTTGCCAGGAAGATGAACATGAAGAACTTGGAAGTCTATGGAGATGCAGAGTTGATTGTGAAGTAGATAAATTGGTAGTACTAGGCCAAACACCCAATATTAAGATCTTATATAAATTGTGCCCGGGATCTAATAGAAATTTTTTTCTCATCGGTAAATGTTCATTACATTCCACGTGCAGAAAACCTAAAAGCCAATTCATTAACCAAAGCAGCCTCAACTTTTGTACCTCCTACAACTTTCAAACTAAAGTATCATATAGAGGTGAGGTACAAACCCTCCATACCAAATAATATACAACACTGGCAGGTCTTTGAAGATGACGAACAGTTCAGAAAATTACTTGAAATGGTGGACGATTTCGCTGAAAATCAAACGACCATACTTGGATTATGCAAGAAGGGGAGGATCCTCAATATTTCCAAGAAAATATCGCGAATCATCGCATGTTAGTATTAAAAAACAATCATATTTTGAAAGGACTAATCCCTCTAGAAATATTGTTTGACCATAATGACATGCCCCTAAAATCTACTTTACAACCTCAACCAGAAGAAGTTGAATATTGTGACATAGGGACCAAAGAGGAGACTAGAATAGTAAATATATCAAATTATCTTCCCCCTGAGATGAAAGGTAAGTATGCAGATTTACTCCAAAAATATAAAGATGTGTTCGCTTGGTCTTATGATGAGTTGAGAACTTATGTCACCATTGTGATCGAACACAAAATACCTTTGAAGCCCGGTGTTAAAACTTTCAGACAAAAACTCAGGGAAATCAATCCCATTTTATTGCCCGTGGTTGAAAAAGAAGTTAAAAATCTTTTGGATGCAAAAAAAATTGTTCCATTGAGATACTCTGACTGGGTAGCTAACCTGGTCCCGGTTAGGAAGAAGAGTGGAGAGACCAGAGTGTGTGTAGATTTTAGAAATCTAAATAAATCCTCCCTCAAAGATAATTATCCGCTTCCCAAAATGGATCACATTTTGGAGAAGGTGGTTGGGGAAAATAGAATGTCAATGATTGATGGGTTTTCCAGTTATAATTAGATCGATGTTAGCGATCACGATAAAGAGAAAACAACCTTCACCACGCCTTGGGGCACATTTATGTATGAAAAAATGCCTTTTGGTTTAATGAATGCAGGCGCTACCTTCCAACGTGCTATGGATATCGCTTTTGTCGACGAGAGAGATAAATTCGTGGTCATTTACCTTGATGATCTGACTGTTTTTTTCTAAATCTGATGAAGATCATTTGATACATCTCAAGCAAACGTTCGAGAAATGCCAAAAATTTGGTTTGTCCTTAAACCCCAAGAAGTCTCACTTTGCGATGCAAGAAGTTAAACTCCTGGTCCATATTGTGTCTCAAGATGGAATCAAAATCGATCCTAAAAGGGTTGAATCTATAGACACTATGCATATCCCTAGAAATGTAAAGGAAATTCAATCATTTTTAGGAAAATCAATTTTTTTGAGGAGATTTATCATGAATTTTGTTGAAATCGTGAAATTGATCACAAATATGTTGAAGAAGAACAATGAAGTCAAATGGACGGTAGAAGCCAAAGCATTATTTGCACATATCAAGAAAGTTATAAGAGAAGCACCTGTGTTGGCTAGCCCTGATTATCTAAAAGAGTTTATGATTTTCTCATTTGCCTTCGAACACACGATTGCAGCAGTACTCCTCCAAAAGAATGAAGAGGGTTTTGAGAAACCGATATCATTCTTTAGTAAGAGCCTTAGAGATGAAGAATTGAGAAATGATATAATGGAAAAGTAAGCATACACTATGGTAAAGGCACTGAAGGCTTTCAAAATCGACATGTTACACTCCAAGGTAATTTCATATGTGCCCACCAGTTCTGTAAAAGATATATTGGTGCAGCCTGACAGTGATAGGAAGAGGGGTCTGTGGCTCGCTAAAATTCAAGAATTTGATCTAGAGGTCAAACCGATGAAGCTCATAAAAGGATAGGGCTTGGCTAAGCTCTTAGCTGAATCAAATTTCAGAGCACTCGAGATAAATAACCTGCAAGAATATGAAGGATGTGTGGACATAGACGAATTTGATGACCAAATAGCTCCAACTAGAATCAAAGAGAAGTTTGCCTCATCAGGTTGGTATAAAGACATAGTATCGTACCTTCTGACCCTGAACTGCCCGAGTGATTTATCTCCATCTAAAGCTAGGACACTAAAATTTCATGCGGTAAAGTACTGTATATCCGAAATCCAATTGTTTTGGAAAGACCCTCTAGATTTCCTATTGGTTTGTTTGGTAGAATCAGAAATAGAAAAGGTCATAAACGAATTTCACGAAGGAGTATGCGGAGGACATCACCCGTGGAGAGAAATAAATTATAAAATCCATAGGGTAGGATATTAATGGCCTAAACTATTTTCAAATGTCAATACCAAAGTCAGAGCCTGTAAATCTTGCCAATTGTTCGCAGGCAAGAAGAAGCTCCTAGCATTGCCTTTGGTTCCGGTTAAAACGGAAGCCCCATTTCAACAATGGGGGTTGGATTTTATAGGAGAAATCAACCCACACTCCAATGATCAACATATATGGATCCTGACCGCTACCAATTATTTCACCAAATGGGTGGAAGTTGTTCCGACCAAAAAAGCGACATATTCGGTGGTGATAAATTTTCTGGAAGAAAACATACTATCTAGATTCGACTATACTAGAAAAATAGTTACAGACAATTCCCAGGCATTCAAATCTATGGTAATGGTTAGATTTTTCCAAAAATACAATATTATACTGGGCCATTCTGCAACATACTACCCCCAAGGCAATGGGCTTGCCGAATTATCGAATAAAAGGTTAATTACCATAATTAAGAAAGTGTTGAACGAAAACAGAAAATCTTGGCATGTGAATTTGAAGTACGCCTTATGGGAAAATCGGATAGGAACCAAGAAATTGATTGGCACTTCTCCTTTTCAAATGGTATAAGGGACCGACATAGTGCTACCCATAAATTTGGACCTACCTGTGATCAAACTTTGGCAGGATGAAAAAGAAGAACCAAATCACATCACAAGAAGAATAAAACAGTTGATCAAAGTTCAACAGAACAGAATGGAGGTAGACGGAAGACTTCAGAAATATCAAGACAATATGAAAGCATTGTTCGATCATAAGGCTAAAGATAGGTAATTACTCCATGGCGATTTAGTTTCTAAATGGGATTCTAGAAGGGAATACTCAACAAAACATGGAAAATTTGACCATATATGTATGGCCCATTCAATGTCAGAGCTTCTGAAGGGAAGAACTTGTTTCTGTTAGAAAAATTGGACGGTAAAACCCTTAACGCCCTTGTCAACGGGCGTTATCTGAAGCACTATATGCAATAAATTATTTCCAAAATCCCACTATATATACCGGTTCTTGTTTCTGTTTTTATAACTTTTCGGTAAGTTTTATTTTCTTTTTCATCGCAAATAAAATAGGTGAGTGATACGAAATTTTCAACACTTTGAACTCCATAGATTTTAAAATCTTGACGCTCTTCGTGTTGCTTTCTTACAGGATTCTGGTTTATAGCGCAAACATCATAAAGAGGAAAAAAAATGGTCATGTATTGGGAAACCGATTCGTCCAAAACAAATGATAAAAGACAATTTACTAAGATGAGAATGAAATGGTAAGTCAAAGGTACAAATTCCATAAATATCTAGATTGAAAACGAAGGTCACCTGGGTGCAATAATGGTTTCATGAGTATGAACATTTTCACTCGATGGATTATCAAAAGACTAATTTTTTTTACTGTCGATTCTAAAAAGTTCCCCTGGATAAGATAAAATCAATCAAAATAAAACAAAAGAAGTGAAGCGTTCTAAATAAGAAAAAAAAAAAAAGAGTTCTAGGAGTCATGATTGCATTATAACGCCTGTGCTTACGAAATCCGAAACCTTCTTTACCACTCTATCTCGAATCTTTGATTTTTTCCCCTTGAATCTCGATATCTTCCCATGGTTTTCACAGAGGGAAAAGAGGTTTCACTTTAGTTATGAAAGCCAACAAACAATTTTTCCAAACGCCAACAAAAGGCAGCGAGTTCTTGCGAACCTGTAGCTCTCACTGAACTAAGATATGCTTAGGCTAATCCTAACTCCCTTGGTTTTTTCAACAGGTCTTGACGATCAATCTTGCTCAAAGGAAGGCCCCTGGAAACAAACTCGCCCCTAAAGCTTTCCTTCCAACTAAGATGTTTAGAAGGCCAAAGGAAAACTGATCCAGAGTAATCAAAGTGAGTTAACAGACCTCAACTACAAAATTATACATAGATATTACCCCTGGTATACTTCCTACTAATTGATTTTCCCCACTTCATGGAAAAGGAAAATATAATACATATGGTAAAAGGAAATTCAAAAAATTGATTGCCCCCATCTAGTCCGAAAAGAGATGATGAAAGGAAATTCATAAAATGATTGGCCTAATCTCAACATTTAAATGAAAAGTTACAGAATGAAGTGGTGAAAGGAAATTCAATAAAGGGAATCAAACAACTTCACCGGGGTACTGAACATGCTCTCTGGCAGTGAAGCAATGTCTAAAATATCTACAAGGCTGTTACACATGAATTGTACCATGCTCTAGTAATTAGTTTTCTTTGAAACCTTATCTACATCCCAGGTGCGTGTATGACTCCCTGATTAAAAAAATTGAAGCTACTTCACCTTGATGCAAGCAAAATCAACATAACCTGTTCAAATTTCCAAGGTCGTTTGGATCATCTTGAGCAGACTCAATTTCAGTTTTAGAGAAGAGGAAATCTTCGAATGGACCAACTTTGAGATAAGAAAGTGATTAAGTTTTGAAATCTTTTAGAGGTAAGGATGAAACCCCCTTTTTCCCTTTGTATCCTCTATTCGAACGAGTTTCACAGAAGCTAGCTAATGACTCCATTTACCCAATAAAGTCACTTGGTCTACTGTTCTTCTTGTCCCGCAAGGAGACGAGATCCCTAGTTGGAGCCTCTGTTGGAAAACTTGTATTTTTCAAATAATATAGTTATCGAAGGTTGGATCCGCCTATTTTCTAAGTATTGAAATGATACACATAAGCATAAAATTCAGATTTCGGGATTTCTTATATATCACGGTTATACATATCTGAACCCTCTATATCCAGACACATGAAATGGCGAAGTTGTTTTAAATTTTAATCATGATTATTGAACCTTTAAACATGTATTATCACTTTTAATACACCATTCTCTCGCATTTTGGGAGTCACACCTCGAACACCCTTCGAATGTCCGACATGCAAAGTCGTGATATTAGTTTAAGTTAATCTGGTTAATAACAGGAATAATGACTTTTAAGCCATAGTTAATCTATATCACGATTTCACGACTCGATGGTTGTTACCTGAAAAAACAATACGTTTGTAACCTTGATCCCCAAGGTCACGATATTCATTAATTAATCATGGTTAATTAAAATCTTAAGTCAAATCGCAGTTAATCAACCAAATCACACTATTGCGGATTCGGGGTTTGTGGTTCCAAGACTAGGAGTAAAAACATTCAGTACTGCAAACGCCGAAAAGGGGATTAACGACTAAACTCACTTAATTAAGAATTTGAACTGGATTAATTAACACCTAAACAATTTTCAACCCGTACATCCTACAGACCAAGATTTAAACATTGTCGTGATTCTCTCGAATCGCGAATTATCAAACATTTATGGCATTTATTAGAATTTTAGTGAGGTGATTGATAATAAGATCTCGTTTTATTTCTAAATATTTCTATTAAATGATTTAAATGCTCTGTCAGCAAGTACTCACATAGACTTAAGTGCTCAAAGCAAAAATGTTTCAGTTATTATCTTTAGTTGTCTTTCTAATTTGCGCAGAGCCAATTCACCAGGATAACCTTTGTCTGTGTTTCCATTTTCTGTGATAGGGGATTTCATTGCAAGGTTCTATATCATGGATTTGCGAAAAGCATCCAAGGAAGCTATTGATAGTCCAAGTCAAGGTTCATATATTATTTCTGATACCTCACCTAGAAGTATTAATACTGTCAAAACATGGACGTATGTCTCCGACATTCTGCAATCCGAGTTGATAAATTGCCCAGATGATTCCAGCAATAACGAGAAGGATGACATGTGCACCAAATACAAAATCATTTCTCAGTCAGAGATTCACAAGATAGCAGTAAGGCCATGTATTTTTCCCTATTATGATATGATCATATGGGCGCTGAACCATGTAGACATCCTGACTAGGACAATATTCAACGAGCAGAAGGTGGCAATTGGGACATTCAGACTGGAGCATTTACAGGAAATGTATAAATTGTCTCCCACACCAAACATTACTCATAATGCTGAACTCTTGGAGGGTTTCAAAAAAAATGAATGCGAGCAGTTTGGGAAAAACTTATTCGATCTGATCAAAGATTGGGTTTCACACCCCGCTAAATTTAGAGCCGATACTAATGGAATTTATTCAATCTCATCATTGGTACCACAATTCATGTACATAGAAATGATGGTTTGAAGACTTATGGGAAGGAGGACACCTCTCACTTCTTTCTCCCATGGGTACCGCTTATTCACACAGTAGCCGAGGGATTCTCCTTCGACTGGGCCAAATTGTTGTTAGACAGTCTTTCCAGTTGAATTACAGAATATCGAGCACAAAAGACAAGTGGGAAAGCATCTTCATTATTTATGTATTCTTACATCATGGATGTTATTTTCTTCATGACACATTTCCCATTAATGAGCTGGAGTTGGACTCCAAATAATGCAGAGCCTATTCATGTCTACCACTCGAAACTTTGGGAAGATAAAGCCAAATAATTCATCTACGAGATTTTCAACTGGGTAATGGTACCAATGCATGTCTTCGTCTTCGGCCATACGCCTCCCAGGATTTCAGATAACAACACATCCAACCTGATGATGTTTTTGGCACCTCTGTCCCCCCATATTCTCTGCCGCTGTTCTTACCAGACAAGCTAGTGTGTCACGCGATTTCTAGGAAAACTGTGCTCGGTGGGATAAGAAAGGAGCTCAAAGGAGTATCGAAGAAGGTATGACCACCCTTCCCCATTCACATTGGTACATTTTCTTTATTGGATTTTAGCCATGCCAAAGTGGAGGCTACGACCTTAGAGGAAATGAAATTGGTAGAAATCGAGTTTAAGAAACATGACCCTAATAAGGTTGTGAGTAATCACTTGGTGAGATGTGGGTTGAAGAGATACAAACACAAAGACTCACCTCATGATGAAGACTTCTGAGGTGCAAGTTCCTACTCAGAATTTTTAAGCCAGGTTCAAGTTCTGCTACCCAACGATATGGACGATTTTTACAAATTCCAAGAACACAGGAGAAATTGCCTCCCCAAATTTTTATACGGTAGAAACTCACAACCTCCAGGTACACAACAAGTAGAAGATAAAAGTTCAACAGGTGTGAGCCCTAGCAAACAAGAGACTCAGAACGAGACAGAGAAAACTGAAATCTCAAATCATGAAGGAGAGATCCTCAACAAAGAAGAAGAAAACCTAGAGATAGCTACCAAGGAAATTGGAAGCCCCATTGCATCCATCACTCCCTTACAATTCACAAAAGGGAACCCCGATACAAAGTGGATATTCAAGGAGAACCTGACACCTATCACTATAGAAGAGTTTCCTCCTAGTGAATTCTTCTTCAGTAAGAAAAGGAAGGTCGTGGTGAAGAAAGAAACATACCAAAGAGCGGGTGCAATAGATAAAAAATACAAAATCCTAACAGATGGAGAATCCTTGGAAGAGGAAGAATTCGCCGATGAGGTAGCAGGAACATTGGGGGATTATGCAACAACCAACCAATATTCAGTTGGAGCTTTGAAGGCACGGTTGAAACAAAAGAACCTCTTGATCAACAAATTGGAGGCTCAGGTAGCAATGGTAGAGGCGAAAGCCAGGGATGAGGCAAAAAAAGGTTTCGAGCAAGTCAGAGTAATTGATCAACAGGATATCGAGAGACTTAAATCCAATATTGAGAAAACACATCAGGTGGTACAAATAAGCCAAACACAGGTAAGTCAACAGAAGGAGAAAATAAAGTTGTTGCATTCTAAATTAATTTATGTTGAAATCCAGGTCATAGACATAACGGTATTCCAATCCCAAGCCACGGAAATACGAGAGAAGGTAGAAGTAGCTCAACAGGATCTACTTGCCAAAGTAGAAAGCATACAGTATCATTTTCATACAATATAACAAGCATTAAAAGATATCTCCTTGAGGGAAAGAGAATTCGCAGTAGCTTAGGTTTCTTTCCAAGAAGTTGTTATAGCAACAGCGAAATAAGAGGTGGCCATCGGTTCCAGGTTGTCTATCCCAGAGCATACCAGAGGTAACATCTTACTAAAGTCGTGGGAGCATAATATATCCGAGAGAAGAAAAAGATCTAAAGAGATGAAAGATTCTTGTGAAGAAATATTCGGCTTGATAAATAAAAATTTGTTAGATCTCGATAAAGAAGGTAGTGATGGAACACTAGACAAAATTAGCATAGCTAAACATCTACTGGATATCAAGGAAAATGGGGAAAAAAGACAAATTGAATTATCCTAGGTAAGTCAGGTCGATATTGCCCAAGTGGATAAATGGTTGATAAGACCAAGCTTGCAATTGTGGTCTATCATCACAGAAGAATGACAGGTAGGAAAAAGATTGCCACACTTGGCAAAGAATTGCTACACTTTCGAGGTGAATAGCCAAGACGAACCTTCCAAGTTGATAGCCTAGTTGGTAGAAAGGTGCATTATTTGTATCGAGTAGGGGAAAGGGCAGACTTCTAGATGCAAGTAGTAATAGATGCCTATCCCATACTATTTTTGGAGCCAGAGGACAATGAAGGAAAATGCCCTGCCCATGTGGAGGAGGACAGGAGACAAGGAAGTGAAACACTTCATTTTCCATATGTAACCGAAATTTTTAAGAATGATTAGAATTCAAAGTGTTTTAATCTTGCATAAATATAATTTTGAAAGATAAAACAAAGGAATTTTTCCTTTTGGCCGATTGTATCAGAAAAGATTTCTTTCGCCAAAATTAATACAAGAGATCGAAGACTCTTTTTTCTGTCAAGACTGAGTTATGTGTTTCTTCTGTTATTTCACATTTCACATCATTTATCATATTTGTCTTTAATGAATGTTTAGCTATAATTTAGTACAACTTATAGTGTGGTGATCATTTATTTCAGTCATCTAATCATTTGCATCTTTTCTTCTGTATTGTCTATCAGCAGGTACAAGACCTGTGAAATGTTTAGATTTCTATATCATATGCTTCATTAAAGTTTTTTCCTACTTATTTTATTCTTTTGTCACAAGGTGAGATTCTTCCCTGATTGATGCTTCACATTGTTCAACAACTCTATGTTTTCTCTCTCTTGATGCATGGTTTTAAAATTTAACTCAGTTACTGAATACAACCTTTGATTTCATTATACTATTAATTCGATTTTGGGATTCTTTCTCATATAATCTAAAGGTGAAACAACAACCAACACTTTATAAAAACTTGGTTCCTTTATGACTGTCCCTATGGCAAGACAACCCAACTTAGAACCCGGTCTCTCAGATCAAACCAACCTCTATTTAAACCTTTTCGATACCATTATGAAAACTGCTACTACCCGGGCCGAACTCGAATGTTCATGGGTAGCGATTGAAGGGGACATAAACATTCAGGAACAATTGGAAGCTAGACCCAGACAACTCAGAAATCAACCTTAGATTCTTTTCCTAGTTGTTTTATTCCTTTACATCTTTCACCCTCTTTTTGGATGCCTAGACTCAGTACCTTATAGCCTTAAGTACAGACTCTAGAACAAAATCCCCTATGAAGCCTACTACAAGGTAGAGGATTTTTCTGTTTGAGTTTATGAGAGTATCCCCAAAGCCAGCTGGTCCAAGATTCCCTTTGGAGGCCCCATCGAAGTTTATCTTAATAAATCATGTTGGAGGAGGGGACTAGGTGGTCGGGCTATCAGGTTGGTGATTCGTCACATTCACCTCATGTTGATTTCTCAAGTTGAGTTGCCAATTTTGGAGAATGCATTGCTCATTCGGCCTACATTTTAAGTCCTCCGGTGTCCAAGGTTTTCTTCTGATCATTTATATGATTAGCATGGCTATTCTTTCCCAAGTTAGACCAGGTGTGGAGGCTTTGGAGTGGAAGATTCTTTTATTTCATTCTTTCTAGATTTGCTAGAGAGTGAAGCCAGGGAGGATTTTCCAGATACGGGCAAGAATAGGGTTTTTTTAGGAGATCGAGTCCTAGTTTTCTATGGTGTCTCTAATGATGTTCCTGTTCCGATTCGACCTGCGCATTGCTTGAGGTCCCTGGTCCCAAATCCATTGGATGTAGTGAAAACTATTGAAGAGATGCTCCATCGTTTCCTCTTGTTGCTGACATAAGGTGCAGATTGAGGGTCCAATGAAGCCCCTTTTCCTGAGGTTGTCCCATGTGAGGACATGATTATGAACTCTGAGCCATAGGAAGGTGGACACATTGGACCAGAGTGCAGGGCTCCAAACCTTGTTCCAGATAGTCTCATCATAATTCTAGTAATTGTCTTGCATATAGTGAGCCTCTTTGACTAAGAAGTTACTCCTGTTGGAGTGCCCCCATATGAGAATGTCCGGACCTTCTCGAGTGGGGATTTTCCTGTGACTTGGGCAATTTTTCCAGGCCTATAGGTCCAAGTTCTCTGGGAGTTGTATCTCCCTGGTAGTAGTTTTCCATTGTGGCCAAGGAAGGCTTCGGTCCCCAATTCTCCAAATATATTTCACCCTTCGGAAGGTATACTGGTGTAGCACCTACCTGAGGGGGTTGAGTTCTTCCCATTCGCTCAGAGGTGCTTGTTGTTTCCATGAGTCCTGCCAAAAAAGTGCACTTTCCCCATTCCTGATTTCCCAAAAAGCATATTTCTGAACTAACTCTCTATTTTTCCATGTTGTGTTCTAGATATTAGATCCCTGTATTTGGTAATTATATCTGATTAGTTGGTCTACTTGAATGTTGGGAGAATATTTATGTTTCCATATTTGTGCCCATAAGGATGTGGGGGTATTTACCCATCTCCACCACATTTTGGCTCCCATAACTTGATTGATCTTTCCCGGGTCACGGAGTCCCAGTTCTCCTAGAGCCTTGGGCTTGCACAACTTTTCCCATCCAACTAGATACCATTTCTTGTTAGGTTGATGTCCATGCCATAAGAAGCCTCTTTGGAGATTTCTAATGGCTCTAATGATCGATTTAGGTGCTACTAGGGCTATGAAGAGGTAGGTTGGAAAAGTTTGTAGGACTAACTTGAGAAGCACCAATCTGGCTGCAATGTTGAGGGGTCTAAAGGTCTAGTTGTTGAGCCTATCGGAGATGGAAATAAGCAGACTGTCCTAAGAAATATAGCACATTGACGCTCCAGTAAGGGGGATGCCCAGGTACTTGGATGGAAGGGAGATCTTGGGTATGCCCAGGAGTCGCGAAATATGATTCTAGACTGCTATCAAAGTGTTGAAGAAGTAGAGTTTGGACTTGTCGAGGTTGAGGGCCATGCTTGAGGCTTCTACAAAATCAGAGAGAATGGAGTTTAGCTTGTTGGCCTCTCCTATGGTGGGGGTGTTCATGAGGAGGGTGTCATAAAAAAATTGGCTATGCGAGGGTGCTGACTAGATGTTATGCAAGGGTAGGCCTTTAAGGGAGCCTTCTAGGACCACAATATTGATATAACGTCCTAGCCCTTCCTCCATGAGTACAAAGAGAAAAGATGAAAGGGGGTCTCCTTGCCTGATGCCCCTGGAAGGACAGAAGGGTTGAGAAGGCACACCATTTACAAGAATGGAGAAGAAGGCTGAAGAGGTGAGATTTAAGATCCATTTTACCCATTGGTGGTCAAACCCAAAAGATTCTAGCATGGAGTGAAGGTACTGCCAGCTGACTCTATCAAAATATTTTGAAAGGTCAAGTTTGATGAGCATACCTGGGGTTTTGGTCATCTTGAGAGAATGTATGACCTCGTGATAAAGGAGGAAACTGTCGATGATTTGTTGTCCTTCTACATATCCAGTTTGTTCGTTGGATATGACAAAATGAAAGATTGGCTTGAGACGCATTGCTATCACCTTTGTAATGATTTTGTAGATGACGTTGCAAAGGGAAATTGGTCTGTACTGCTTATGATGAGTGACCTGCTCCTCTTTCGGTATGAGAGTAAGAAAGGTGGCATTAAGGGCGGAGAGGACTTGGCCTGAGGTTAGGGATTCTTCTACTACCTACCAAACTTCCTCCCTGATTAAATCCCAACAGTGGTGGAAGAATGCAAGTTGAAGGAAGTTAGGGTGTGATAGCCAAAATTTATCAAATCGGAAGGGTTTGTATTTGGGAGTTGCCCCTGTATCTAGGCAAAAGGAAACTGGCTAGTGGTCTGATCCTGCCTTTGGGAGAATGAGGCTTTCCATGGCAGGATCCCTTTCTATCAGTTCTTCCACTACAAGGAAGCGGTCAAGATGGCATGCCACCTACTGGTGTCCCAACCTGCAATTGGATCAGGTGAAAGTGCCATTGCGATTTTCAATATCTACTAGATTTAGTTGGTTTATGAGAGTTTTGAACTTACCATTGTATTTCTCTAGGCATTTAGTTCCTCCTGATTTCTCTTCCAATGTTAGGATCATGTTGAAGTCGCCCCATAGAATCCAGTTGGGCATGCTTAGCAGGGTTTTGATGTGAACAATCCGTTTCATGAGGTTGTCTTTGTTCAACTGGCTCAGAGGTCCATAAACATTTGTGATATCACCTTCCTGAGTCGATCATGTGACCATGAAGTGGGTCGTAATTGTGCCTATGGTGGAGAAGGGTCTACTTAGGGTGACAGTGTTGGGGTTCCACAAAATAGCTAGTCCCCTAGATGCACCTGCAGATTCAATGTGTATGAAGTCACACTCATGCCAAATATGTTGGAATATGGTTTCTGCTTCTGTTCCCACACATTTTGTTTCCCGTAGTAGAAGGATATCTAGATTTTCTACTTTGATATAGTCTTGGAGGATCCTTTGTTTGGATCTACCATTGAGTCTTATGATGTTCCAAGTTATGATATTCATCATAATTATTGTGGATTTGGGTGGATGTATCCCTCTGAGAGATTTTGTATCTGCCTCGAGTTGAGCATGAGATGTCCTACCTCCTTAATAAGTTGTTGGGCTGATTTTTGTCCTCTTCTTTTGGTTTCTTGTGGAATTCGCTTTGAATCTGGGCTTGGATCTATGACTATACCCAACCTTGCTCTGGATCTGGATGTGGATTCTAGAAAGACTTTATGGACTTTGCAAAGTTGCTCTTTAGGGAGGGATTGTAGATCCTTTTGATTGAGGGGTTCCTCAAGTTTTTCAAGATTGATGCCCACTAGATCATGGTCATCCAACTGCATCTGGATGTCCCCATCCATCCCCCCTTATATTTTGGGTTAGCCTCTTTATTTTGTACACTGGAGGGTGTAGCTTGAATTTTCCCTTTCTCTTGGTGTTTCTCTTTGTGCGGATCTTGGATTTCCTCATTTGCCGACAGTTGGTTCATGATCTCATAAGAGTTTTTCGTCGAGATTTTGGGGCCAGGAATTGGATTTGGCTTCCTTGGGGGATTATTTTTTCTTCCTGTAACTGTGGTGAAGTCATTTTTTTCTTACTGTCTCCAGCCTTGGGTGCTTGGACATTCAGTGAAAATCCCTGAAGAGGTGTCCATGTTCATGGCATTTCCTGCAGCGGAAGGGGATGTGCTCATAATCAAGAGTTTGTTGCCAGTCATTGTCTCTATATTCCAGAGTGACAGATCCAGGGAGATCCTTGGATATGTCCATGTACACACAGATTCAGGCATATGAGGTGTACTTTCTTTACTTTGTAGCATCTGATGTTTTGACATAGCGCCCCACTGCATTCCCTATTCCCATGAGAATTTCTTCCATCCAGAACTCGTGGGGAAAAGAGTATAGTATGATCCATATTGGAGCCATTGTGAAGTATTCCTTTTCCGGGCTGAAACAATTCATCTAGAATTGTAGAAATAACCCAGTCGAGTTGTAGAAGTATGGCCCATTATCAAATATTTTGTCCTTGTCTTCTAGATTGCAAAGGATGATCATGAAGAAGCCTTTGGAGCTGAGATGTATCTCATAATCTCCTTTAGGGCTCCACCAGTATTTAATCTATCAAGTTAGGTCATGCTCAGATGGCCATAGTCCTAAGAACTTATCGATGAGGGCATGCTCTCACATGAACTATGTGTGTTCACCCACCCTTGTGGAGATTATGAGCTACTCGGGGGGGGTTTCAGATTGCGAAATGCATTTGCCAGGCTCCCATCCATGAGATTCCTTTGGATGGGATGTGTTGGGATCCACATCCATCTCGTATCTTAGCCCTAGTTCTATTGCAAGGAGTTGGTCATGAAGCTGCGGCGGTGACTCAAAGGAGGGTTGCTTAGATCTTGTTCTCGCTCTGTCATTAGCGGTTACATTGTTGTATAAGGGGTTCCCCCCCCCCCTTCTGCACTCATTCTAGTTGATCCCTCCCCAAATGTGGTGTGTACCAGTCTGTGTTAGGGGTCAAGTTCAATGACAAAATGTACAGGACATGTCATAGGCTTGCAGATGGAGTGTTGCAGAGCACTAGGGTTTTTTCGACGTATTCACTATCAAATACAATACATTATTCATTTTAGTTGGGATTTTTCTAAATGTGTTTTAATTAATTTCTGCTAATTTCTTATTGCTAGGATCGTTGTTTTCACTATTTTCAACGATATTTTAAATCATTTTTTGCAAAATAAGGGGAAATTTCAGCAGCTCGAAAAAAAATAATATTAGCTCTTAGTTTTTTTAGATCCTCAATAAAATCGTATTCTAAAACTAGAGTTGCTAAGCTCTGTTTAATTTCAGCCTGCTTTGACTGTTTTGGAAACACATTTTTACCTACTTCAGAAGAGGGTTTGTTTTGCGTTTTTCTTCTTGTGTTGTAGGGGTGAACAGTTTCAAAATTTGCTTGGAATATACTGTCTGAGAAGTGACCGAAGACATTGGGAGATGATTTCTCTTCTTCAGGTTCTTCTTCCTCAACTACGTTTTCAGAGTTTTCAGAAGGGAAGAGGAAGAATTATCACGTGCTTCTAAGATGGTTTGCAAAGTGTATTGTAGACTTTTGAAATTTAGACCTTCAGTGGTCTGGTTTATCTAGTTGGGAGGAAAATGTTTTCTGAAAGGAGGTTTAAAACTTCCTTTTTTTGTTGATTCCTACTCGGCTGATCAATTCAACTCGATGACCTAATTAGACAGTTTTTGGAAATATTTCTGCAAGCTTTCTAAATCTAAAGTTTCCGATTGATTTTCAATTTGAGGAGGCCTAGTAAGGATCTCTATTTTATTTTTGGAGGATGAAGTTGTCTCGGCTTCACTACTAAGATTATCTTTCAGGGTTAAAATATCTCTTTCAATTTAGCTTGCCTCCTCAAAGTCTTTGTTGGCCCTTGACCAAGTTTTGGGAGATACTTGGTCATGTTTGACCATTTTTGGGACTTCGACATTTTGTCGAAGATCGAGTGCCAGACGAAGAGAAGATTGTGGAATCTTGACCCACTTTTGGGTCCCTTTTGGGTTTTTGGGAATATGTAATTGGAAAGGGATGTTGGCCTGTGGGTTTACCCACGCTTAGGCCCACTTTTGTAATGTATAAATAGATATCTAGGTATCTACCGGAGGATATAGGGATGTATGTGATGTAAGGTAAGTGCTAATAGATTTTGTAAGTGCTTTTTGCATGACTATAAGAGGCTTACAGAGCTAAGTGAAAGTCGTTGTAAGGAGTTGTGGAAGGCTTTGTGTTGTAGCGCAAGGAATAACGATCTAGCGAGATGCGTAGATCTTCTGTCCTATACGAAGAAGGTTTTTGGTGGCTCTGTGTTGTAACCGATTGAAGATGCAATAAAGAAGAAGAGTTGGTGGATGTAGCCCCATGGTGGGGGTGAACCACATAAATCTGTGTGTTATTATTTGTGCTTCGACTTGATGTGTTTATCCCATCTGTTGCTAAGTGCTTTGATATATTTATACAGATTTACTTATGCTTTGTGCTTCTTAGAGATGTGTGAATGTTAGATCTAACATGTATGAAGATTCTTAGTGCTGATCTACTGGATCTGATATGTTTTACTATTGCTAAGTGTTGAAATACCTTAGATCTAAGTGAATGATGCGATGCTTTGTGTTATCTGCAAAGTATAATAAGGGTTGAATATTGTCGAATTATCTATGCTAAGTACTCTATACGCGATATAATCATAGATATGTGTCCCAACTAAGGTTGCAGAAACTTGAGTCATGCAACCACCCCTTCCTCTACCTCGGGTGAGACTTCATATGCTTCACAGGTGTTGCTGCAAGGGTCTTTAGTTAGGGCTTTCTTGGTGCACTCTTGAGCGTTGAACCCTGGGTCTACCCCTGTGCCAACAAATGGTTCCATTACCGAGACCTGAAACTGCAATTGCTATTAACTAAGAAAGAAGAGGCTTGTGAAAAAGTAAGATGTGTGCGTAGATCTGTGCCCTGGTGTGCAGTACCCTACTCGGTTTATAAGCTTTGTGCTAAGAAAAGAAGCCCGATCTGAAGAAAAGAGGTAATATATGTAAGCTTTGTGCTCTGATAGAGGTAAGAATAGTTAAAGAAGCAAGATCTGAAATTTGTGTACTCTGTAAAAGTAAGATAAGTGGAAATTTTTGTTTCTAAAACATGGATCTAAGTATGTTTGATAGATTCTGTCCTAGATTAAAAACTAGGGCATTAGTAGATGAAAGAAGGTTTGATATGAATAGATCTGATAAGAATAGAGATAGATATGTTATACCTATGCATAGAAAGAATGTTTGGACTAACAAATGGATGCAGGATCCTAGAAATAATTTGTTGCAGGTTAACTCCTATGATCCTAGTGCACAGTACATAAGAGGTCGAGGATCATTTAAAATAAATAGAGGATTAACCCTTTGTTATAGTTGTAGAAGACCAGGAAATCTTACTAAGGAATTCCCTGGCAGAAGGTCTAGTTGTCTTTGTTGTAAAGCTCTAGACCATGAAGTATTTTATTTCCCTATAATGATCGCTAAGATTGAAGGAATGAATCTAAAACAAGAAAACCCTAAGGAAGATCCAAAAAAGGAAGAACCCTAACAAGAATCAGAGAAAGTATTGATACAAATGGAGACCCTGAATGACCATCGACATGTCATATTATCATATATTTTAAAATAAAAAGAATGCATTGAAGAAAGAATAGGGGACTGTGACATTGGCTGTGTTCTTGATGAAGAGACACAAGTGAATATTATGCCAGAAAGAACTTGGGAAGATATAGGAAGACCTGTTATGATCCCTAATTCCCTAGGAGGAATAAGTCTATTCAGAGGGAAGCTGGTAAATTTATGTGGGAGGCTTGCTCAAATACCTACGACTGTCAATGGAACTTCGACAAAGGAAGATTTTGAGATTATCAAATGTATTGAAAACAACGCCCCGTTTACCATGTTACTAGGGAAACTTTGGATTGAAAGAGATAAATACAAACGGAAAGAAGAAGAAGAAGCCTCGGAATAGAAAAAACAAGAGTTAAAAGATTTCATGACCAGAAGGATCACTCAATTGATTAAAGAACAGGAAAACGGATCAAAGTTATTTGACCCTAGAGACTCCGATGTCGAAGCTGCAAGACCACTAGAATACCCTTAGAAGACTAAAGAGGCAGAAGAGATGTTAACCCTGAAATATTCCCAACAACGCATAGTAACTATATCTAAAGAAGATAAGAATCAGAATGGAATGAAGAATACTGAGACAAAGCTCACTAGAAAGAAGGCTAGGAAGCTAAGTAGGAAGAGGGATAAGATTCAAAAATTACAGAAGGTTCCAGAGGGAGCCTCGCAGAAGGAAAATTTGAAGAATTTGAGCTTCGTCGAGATATCAGAACAATGACATAGGTCACTTCATCGTGGCGAAGCAATATAGTTGTTGGGGATGATATATCCACTCAATTGATTCTTCGAACGGATGGAAAAACATTTATGTCTCACCACCTAACCATTGGACTGTGCCATAACAGACAGAACAAGAGTTAATGAAAACTCATACCCATTGCAAACAATTTGTTGTTGAGTTGCCTATTTACCCTGTCACGCCATGCACGAAGAACACTTTTTCCAAATCGAGAATTTGAGCTTGCAACCTTGGTTAATATTGTCTAGTGATCATTACACCCTTACTTTCCATCTTATTTTCGTATCTACATTACTTCGTGAATCCGATATTATTAACCCTGAGCACGTATGTCCAAGGAGCTAAGCACACTTGAAGAATCTGCGAAGGAAGTACTCATTGATCTCAGGACCAAGAAAGTCATGTCGGAAAGAAGGATGTCTGCAGGTGTGAAAGCATCATCGACAGGATGAGTCCAAGATTCTCCATCGACTGCTCGCGGAGCAGGAACTTCCAAAATCATGACAGAGACGAGAATGAAGCATAGAGACGATCTCATGAATGCTAAGTTGATTCCAAGAATATTACTTGTGTATATACCTCCTTTGAGCGGCGCAATGAACAAATATAGTGTGCCTAGAGATTTTGACTATGCCTTGGTCACAACGTACCTACCCAAAGGGATACACGTAGTTCACATGGACCATGATAAGATAGAAGCACTGAAGTTTAGTGACTTCAACCTTGGAGAGCATAAATCTTACAGTATGCTCACCCCGCATAAGTATCTGATGAAGACAAAGGGAAATAATTAAAAGATTATCCCTCATCCTTGGATCCATAACCTCTCACAATCCACATTGTTGAATTTAATGAAGATCCTACACTTTGGAAGACACCAGGAGGTGAATGCATGCATCAAGTTACTACTATCTTGTTACCACAGAGGTTACTTATGGTTAAACCATCGCATACCAGTGGATCCGATGTTAATCAATCAGATCACGGGCTTAAGCATACAAGGCCCTGACCCACATGATTTTTATCCTGGCAAAGACACGGACAAAGAATTAGCACAGAAGATTAAATAAACGTATGGCGATGTTGAGAAAGTAACGTGAGTCTACAAGGTAGCCTCTATCTAGAACGACACAATGCACCTAGCCTGCCAAATAATTTCTAGGAAATTAGTTCACAAGAACCAACCTACCCAAGTGACCGGATTCGTAGTTGACCTCGCAAGGAAGTGCGCAGAGGGTGTACAGATGAATTGGGCACAATACCTTGTAAACCAGCTAGAGCTTGATTTCAGGGAAACGCAGGACCAAGGGTATGAGTTCCATTTTAGCTGGCTTCTCATATTGATTGCATTCATTGCATGGGAAATGCCAGAAGGTGCAACCTTCCTGGACATCGAACCCTTTGAACCTTTGGCTACGAAGTTTAGTACCCTATGGTACTCGAAAGATATGAATAAACAATGGTAGTCAAATGTCGTGTTTCATTCATATTATAATCAGTTGAAAGTATCTATCCAGTCTACACCGTTCATCACTCCGAACACCCTCTACAGGTTTTGGCCCCTGATGAAGTTCAGCGCAGACAGACACTTTCTCTACATCACAATGCACACTGATGAGCACAAGCAACAGTTATTGTCCTATTATATATTAACAGAATACGATCTGGAGGAGATCACAAAGGAATGGTCGATGGACCTCTTTATTCCAGCTGACTCTGCGGAAATATCTGATGTAGACAGTTCAGAAACTGCACAGGATCTACCTAGACTTAGCATGCGACATAAGATTAGTGAAGTGAAATACTTAAGTAGTGCCTCGGTGAAGACTACCTCCATCATGCCAGAGAAAGAGGGTGATGGTGAACAGTTAGAAGAAGTCAAACATAAGCGCAAAGATGAAGCATAGCATTTGAAGAAGAGGAAGGGATCACCTCAGAAACCTTCTTCCCGGAAGAAGTCCAAAGCTCTCGTGACTAATATGTAGACCACACTGACCCAGATGACCTCAACTTCATCGTTGCAGCCCTAAACGATGTCGTGCTGGAGATAGTAGAGACACATGAGATGAATTAGGATAAGATGTATAATTATATCGAGATTGAACTCCAAGAGGTGCAATAGGCACTACAGTCTAGCCATGTTGTCTCCACTGCACCTCTGATAATAGGAACACTAGAACTAGGGAATGAGCCAGCTCAACTCCATCGGATTGAGGATACATTCGAAGCTTGCCTTCAATGGGATCAAGAAGAAACATCACAAGCCACTCAAGCTTTAACACAGGTACATGGAGTTCTTATGGAGTAGTGCATCACGTCAGAATGAGAAAAGATTTCTCTTCAAGAAAAATGAGATGCAGAGAAAGTCGAGCTACAAAAAAGCAAGGAACAATTTCTCGTAGCGCAACTCGAGATAAAGGAACTAGTCAAAAGAGCACTTTTCTCTATGACCGTCGTCGAAGTACAGATAGAAGAACAGGTTCCAAAACAGGTGGCACAACTGGAAGGAGTAATCCAAAAGCTCCAGCAATGTATTGCAGATCTAGAGCTTCACACAGTACCTGAGACCCTGCAGGAGATCATAGACCAAAGAGAAATAACTTCCCACAACGCAGTTGACAGACTGAAAGCTCTTGCCTTGGAGTGCAAGAAGTTGAGTAGCCATAGTGCCTAGACATATGAGAACATCACCGAAAACCCATAGTTATATAAATTGGATTCGTAGCTCCAAGAGGCGAAGTATGAATCTAAAAGGCTACAGATGCAGCTGAAGGACCTATCACCCGTAGAAAGAATGAAGATATCTCATGAGTAGTGCACGGTCTAGCAACAAATCCATATGATCCAGAGCAAAGTGATGGATGTGACTCAATGACTTCAACCGTTGCAAGATAAGGAATGTTAGTTGTTCACAGAGGTTGAAAGCCGAGCAGTAGAGATAGAACAAGTTGTGAGTGCAACTGAATACTGCCTAGAGGGACCCGTCAATGACACACTCATCCAGGATTTTTCCCAGCAAGAGGTCATAGCACAACAACAGGTCGATGTTGAAGGAAAATCTACCTGCAGACAGGTAGATCTCCTCTTGAGAGCTAGACTCTTAACTCTTAAGACATAAGACGCTTAACGTGGACACTGACTTCCTTTCGGAACAATACAAACTAATGCATGAAGAGGAAGGAGAACATAAGTTCCTTTTAAACGACGTTTGTCCCTGCATGCTCCGAGTTGAGCTCCAATCTTTCGCTCCTCGATGAGCCCTGTAGACAAACAATAGTACAACCACTTCCTACTCTATTGATATTAGCTCGAAAATAGATCTATCTATCAGAGATAAGTTCATGTACAATTAAACACAAACTAGAAAGAAACAGGCCAAGCGTGTCATATTAATGAGAACGATGACAGAAGTAGCTTACAACCATAGATGCGAATGCAACAACTTCGTCAAGTCCCCTTCATCTAACCCTTGCTCAAAAGATCCACGACCCAGATGACAATAGCATCACTGATTACTCTCCTCCAGTTCATTGTGTGTTTCCTATGAGATCATAGGTTTCATGCTTGCAATTCTTCCCCCTTTTCACCATCATAGAGCCTTCTTATATAGGTTAGGAAAGGCTTAACCTCTTGAGGTATCTTTACGGTAGGTTGAGGAATTCCCTCCTTAGATCAGGGATCTTCTGATTGAACCAGGAATTCGAATGCAACTTCTTTCCAAACTTGAAATATTTTCCCCTTATTCTCCTCAATGGGCCAACTACTTCCTAGATGAGATAGCGCTCCCTCAAAAGGGGCATCAGGGCACTATAACGCTCCCTAGGAGGCTTAAGGGAAGTGCCAATGCTCTAAATATGGGTAGCGCTCCTTCAAAGGGGAAGTTTTGTGCTACAGCACTCCCTAGCACCTTGTAGGGGAGCGCCAGTGCTCCTAAGGATGATGTAGGGGAGTGATCTCCTTTAACACCCTAGTTTAAGAGCTCCTTTCAGGTGGAAAGAGATTCTTGACTTCAGTTAACCATCCTTCTTTCTTCAAATCAGTTGTTTGAGGTGTTCTAAGTGTCCCCTTAGTGTCGTCATCATGGAAGTATGCTTTGTTTGACATTTGCGACACTTGTGAACAACATGCGACACTTGTGACAGTTGTAAGGAACATGCGACACTTATGACAGTTGAGAGGAACATGCTACATTTATCAAATCGAGTAATATTGATGTGTAACAAATTTCCCCCCAAAGTATGAAGTTAGAAGATGAGATCTGATAACTGAAATGATTTGTAGACTTTCAATCAAGGGTATAGACTCGGAGAACCTGACGGAAGCTGCACACAAACATCCAGCAAATATTATGACATGTTTCAAAACCCAACACAGGCATACCTATGCTTGGGTGATCAAGACTTGCAAGATATGGCCACCACAAAATACATTGCGGATCCATAATTGTATTGATGAAAAGGTATAGCCACCGAGGATACAATGTGGATCTATACTCTGATGACTTGGACTGATCGTAGCCATGAATAATACACAGTGGATCTACAAGATGACAAGACATAGCCACGACCAATACAAAGTGGATCTATGTAACAGTGTATGTATCATTTGTCCAAGAGAAACTCCTTCGCAACCTGGGCAAAGCATATATCAAAGTAATCACTCAACCCAGGGTCGTCTTACCAATCCCGATGTGGTACGAATATAACCATGTGAATAGATGTCCTGATGTCGAACATGGTAGAAACCACTTGATTACCGGTCAATGGTGTAAACCGTTAACAAGTGCGAGGGAGATCACCATTAATGTCAATGATTCCCAAGGTACCCTAGTACATTCCAATGAATGTGAATGGATGAGCTGGAGTCGAACATTCGTGGAATCATCCGATTAGAGGTCAATGATGTAAACCTACTGTCGAATGTGAGGAGGCCTGCCATTGAGGCATGCAGGTCCCAAAGTACTAACTGGTTTCTAAGCCTGATTCCTGGATAATGTGTTGAAGTCGACAGGAATAGGCTCGTCGAAGGAGGGCCTTGATGTATCCCCCATAAACGACACTAAACGGACACAGAGATGTAATTGGTAGATCAAATGAACATGGACTGAAACAGGTATTGAGACAAGATATTTGTGATGGCTGACTCTAGAGACAGATACTTCCCTTGAACACTGAGGCACAATAGTAGAAACATGACATGGACCAAAACTTCATGATGCAATGGATGCTGTGACGGACGTCAGGTGACCCAAAGAAGTGAAAGAAACTCAATGGATTGGCTCAGTGCAGAGGTTCAGTGGATGATAATGCGTGCAAATGACAAAGTGGCATGTTCAAGGGAGACTCTAAGAATTACTTGGTAATGTTCTCAAGAGACTGCTTGGCTTGCTTCTTTCAAATTTTCCCCCATCCAGATAGACGAGTACCTCTTTTTAATTTAACGAGATCGAGGAGGGTAACACATGCTCGATATAACTCACCTTCGGTAAGTTCCTATTATTTTGTTTAACAAATTGGAAGAAGTAAGGGTTCGATCCCGTATGGGCCTGTCGATGTTTGTTTTAATGAGTCCAAAGACAGAAAACTCAAAGGTTTTTCATGATTATAGAGTTTGGAAAAACAATTAAAAGAGAACTCTCTTAGTTCCTTTTTCGTACAGTAGTCCGACGAGACCGAAAAAGAGATAAACTATCGCTCGAAAGACACCCTTTCAAACCTTTTAATGAGCGTGAAAGGAAGCAAGATCACTCGACAATCTTTTCATATTTAGAGAGTCTGAAAAGAGTTTAAAGATGACTCTAGGGGAGTTCCTTTTTCGTGTTTCCATGCGGGTCCAAAAAAGAGATAAAAGTCTACCCGGTGCGTTCTCATATATTCGAGCTTGAAAACGAACTAAGACTATGCTCATGTATGTGACAAGGTAAACAAACGATCAGAACTACTAGGAAACTTGCGATGTAAAAAATGCAATCCCGTGGTTTAGTGAAGCCATTATATTGTTAGAGAAACCTATAAATGACTATAACTTATAAAAAATGGAAATTTATAAATAGTAATACAATGAAAATTTCATTTACCATTTCATTTTGCATAAGGATTTGTAGCAGTGGAGATTCTCACTTTGGAGGTGGATCTTGTTTTGCTTGATACCGGAGCTACGGTTGACCGTTTCTCTCACCGTTTGGACCAGGTAGATCTTCATCTCCCCTTATTTCAATTGCATGGTTTAATATTCATTTTCATAGCAGCATTTAATTTAAAAAATGAAGCCCTAAGTTGCCCCAAAAAAGATCAAATCGACCCCTATAAAAAAAGGATGGGAATTAGACACTCTTTTGCAAAAACGTGTTTAAAAGATGGTAGAAAATATGCCAACGCCTTAATACCTAAGTGGATGGGTCATTTTTGTCAAAGAACTCATAAGAAATTCTCACATATGCCCACGCAGCCATAATGGAAATCATTTTCATTTAAAAACATTTTATTGTTGTGTGATGGGTATGGAATGGAAAAGAGAGGGCGTGATGATTATAAAAGAGGCCATGGTATTTTTAAACAATGTGGGCATTAGATTTCATGCTTTTAAATTGCTTTAGGAAATTGCCGAAAATTGCCGAAAAAAAGAAATAATGAAATTCTTTCTTTTTGTTTTGTAGGTGATTTCGGCGACCATGATCGAGTGGAAAGAACGAGAGCATGAGATAGATGAATTGGCTGCCTTGCGGAGTCCTCGCACGTGGCCCGCATTGAGAGCTTGTGGCTTACTGAAATTATTCAAATTGCAAAAAATGAAGAAGGAGATTTTATTGCTTGAGCACATGATCAGCTTATGGGATGTCGCGGAGCAAGGGTTCTAGATCGGAACACAACTTATAACCATCGAGTTGGAAGACATGTATTTCTTGACTGGCCTTTCGAAAAGAGGGGTTCCCATATCTTTTTTCAGACAGAGGGCACTTCCTGAGCAAGTGGGCGTGTATCTGGCACGTCATTGTGTCCCAGGAGCAAGATTGGTGGGGAGTAGAATCCCTATCAAGGATATCCGAGAGTTACCCCTTCGGTCCATTTTTTTTCCATAACGAGCATGACAGGAAGTACTAGCGCACATCTGCCGTCGAGATCTCAGGTAGCTTATGGCGTACAGTGTTTGGAGACAACATTGTTTAACTGGAGCACAGGGTTCCTTCAGAATGTGAAGGAACAGGTTTCGCGGTGTAGGATGGGGCAGAAACAGTTTGGATACAGCTCTTTTCTGGTCTCATTTTTCTTAGAGCGCATCCCCTAGATGCAGCCTCAAATAGCACCGGCAGTGCGACCAGTGGAAGAACCACAGATGCAGAGGTGGACTAGTCTGTCTCCGAGGCTAGTAGCAGAGTCAGAGTTCCGTTTCACCAGTGACTTCTTCGCTTGGCTGAGATGACAGTATTTCTGGATAGAAGACTTCTTGTATGCTAAGGTGGATTTTTGCAGGAGCATGGATTTGATTCTACCCACGGGCGAAGATTGGGATGCGTCAGGTGAGATACTGAGCAACACCTTGTCTAGTTTTCATTTTTTAAGTTTTTAAATGTATATATTTTTTTTGGGGGTATGTAGAAGAGTTTTTAAAAGATGTATTGTTTTCAACATGTAGACAAGGGAGCAGTTACCGATACCACGACGTCGTGGGGGTGCTCCGGTTGCGGTAGATCCGGGGGCACCAGTGATAGGTCTCCGGGAGGTTGAAAGAAACCTTCAAGGCCTCACGATGGGCATTCCTCCTTTACGGAGGGGAGAAGTGCCTTTACATCTGTAGAGGCACACTGTAGGAGTTCCAGAGAATGTCAATTCTCTACTTAGACGTGTAGTGCATGCAGTGATATGTTACTCTCAACACAATGTAGTGCAGGGAGATTAGAGTCTCTCTAGTGATTGTATTTTTGTATGCCTTGTCAGGCGATGTTGTATGGGTGTAAAGACCCAACATTTTGCTCTTCTAAATACTTTTTTGATGTAATCAAAACATTTTCAGTCACGCTATGTATATATATACATTTCCAAGTTTTTATAGCTCCAAATGATTTGTACATGATGATGCCTTTTGTTGAAACTGAACTTAATTTTTCACCTTAAGGATAAAATTTTTTTGGCATCTTAGGAGTCTTTGCCTTAGTAAAATTTCTATAAAATAGAGTTTTTCACCTCTAAATGAATTCGAAATGCCTTTGCGGTTTTATTCTTGGAAAAGAATGGTTGAAATTAAAAATTAATGACTGCTCCAAATACTTTTTCAAATAATTGATATGTTACCAAACACAGTAGTGTGGATATTAGAGTCTCTCTAGTGATTGTATTTTTGTATGCCTTGTCAGGTGACGTTGTATGGGTGTAAAGACTCAACATTTTGCTCTTCTAAGTACTTTTTTGATGTAATCAAACATTTCTAAATACACGCTATGTATATATATACATTTCCAAGTTTTTATAGCTCCAAATGATTTGTACATGATGATGCCTTTGTTGAAACCGAACTTAATTTTTCACCTTATGATAAATTTTTTGCATCTTAGGAGTCTTTGCCTTAGTAAAATTTCTATAAAATAGAGTTTTACCCTAAAATGAATTCAAATGCCTTTGGCGGTTTTATTCTTTGGAAAAGAAATGGTTGAACAAAATTAATGACTCATTCCAAATAATTTTTCAAATAACATCCCAAATAACCCCAATGATAAAACTTGGCAGATCGAACGACATCGGATGTTTCCAATTACCGCTTTGAAATAAAAATTTAAATCCAAATTAAAACAACGTAAAACCCCGGATCCCCCCGATTTCCTGATATTCTAATCTTCTATTAATTCACTGCTTTCTTAAATCTCATTTAAAAATCAGTTTTAAACGCTAAACTAATCATATCTGGAATCACATTCGCTTTAAAAGAACAAATAAACTTAACATCGCTTTCTCCGATTTCCCGATCCCCGACACAGATTAATTCGTAATCGAGGTTTGATTACTAATAAGTACGATTAAGAGTGATTAATTATATCAAGAAATCGCAACTCGCGATCCTGCGAACATAAGTTTTCACGTCATCAAATATACCGATTTCCCGATCCCCGACTCGGATTCGAACTTTGATTAAGCAACCCGGAAGATAATCCAATTAATTAAGATAATATAATTTATTTACCTAATTAATAGGGTCGCTAATTTCTACGACATCGGGTTTTTATGATGACTCTTTTTCTTAACATTGAAGTTCCGAAACCCCGATGAAAGGGTTTAAAAATTGTAATACAATTTTAACGTTAACTAATCACTCAATAAAGCAAGGTTAAGGTTTAAAACGGTTTAATAAATGAATATTAATGCGATATACTCCATTTGGTAAGCTCATTATTTTATATTGTAAGAAACCTTATACAAACATTTAATGGAAAATATCTGAAGATTACCGGCTTCTACAATAGGTGAACAAATCTCGAGGATTTTGCGGTATATACGAAATGATGTTTAAACGCTTTTATTATTATGAAGCTGAACTAGTCTCTGATACAGATACCCTAATAACATTGTAGTTTTTCCTTCTTCTCGAGTCAGCTTTCGCCATTGACAACCTTCTGTCATTTCTAATTCGCCTAGATTATGGCTCTAAAAAAGACCTCGAAAACCAGAATAAACTGTAAAATGATACCCATTTCTATAATTACTTGCGTACCGGAGTAGTTCGTTATCAAATCATGGGATGTAATCGCGAAATGAAGATGAGCTTTCAATTTCTGATGACGATGAGGGAAAAACCATCTCCTCAGATATTATCACTACTAATTCTGTTCTCATGTTGTTGCATGACCGTTGCATATGCATATGGTTATTTGGGTGAATCTGATAAGGTAGACGCTCCGACGAAGTACAATTCAATTTGATCGCATGCAATGGTAGCGCTACCGCTTCATTGAGTTAGGACCGTATGAGGTATTTAAGGCACGATGTTATGCACTTACAAGGGAAAAGGGATTCAAACAACTTTTATGCAGAATGGACACCCTCCTAGAAGAGGTTTCAGAGGGAAGAAGTTTCAACCGGCATGTGTCATTACCGATAATATTACCTCCTCAAGTCACAAAGTATCAAACAAATGGATCAAAAGGGACAAACAGCTGCCTCTCTTACGTCACCTATATAATATGACCGCTTTGTGAATCCCCATTCCCCTTTGATGAATTGTTGGATCCTTCCCTCATGCGCATCCCCGGCCCATAAATATCATTCGCCTGTAGGGAGGATTAATGCCAATATCACTTTTTACGAGATATGTCACCATGTTATAACTCTCTACATAGAATATCTCTTCGGATGTGAACCTCATCTGATTTCACATACCGTGATGGAATATATTAAGACAGTAGCCGATTTTTTTTATCGAGGAACATTTCTCATACATTAGGGTTATTGATGTTCTATCCCACCACATGCACTCTCAAAAATACTTCCAGATAGGTTAACTTGCAGAGAAATAGCCTATCACGGTAAATGGCTGTGATTGGAATCAATTAAAATCTCAACTGAAGAAGTCATGGCCTCAGTTTTCTGTTTATCTAGGAAGATTTACTTTATTAAACTTTTCCCATTCAAAAGTAGAAGCAGAATCATTAGGTGAAATAAAATTAGTAGATATAGAACACAGAAGCATGACCCCTTATCAAATCATATAAGTAAACATGTTAAAAGTGGACCGAAGCATATGAACATGAAAGATTCCCTTTATGATGATATTTTCAAGAATTTTAAATCATATGATGAAGTCCAGTTGAGTGTAAAACCCTATCACCTGATGCACAGGTGGGTTTGTATCTTTCCAAAGAACAGGAGACAATGTTTACATAAAGTTCTACAAGGTGAAGTGTCAACATCGTAGCACGAGTCAGAAATCATTCCTCTTGGTTTCGAAACCATCATACAACATGCAAGTGGTAAGATAAATCAAAAAGATTCTCAGGCACCTCCTCGTATCACGTAGGATTCTCAAAGCAAAGAAACACAAATCGAAAAAGGAAAAGGAGTAATGCATAAACCTAATAGACCCCTCGGCTGACATTCCTGAAACCGTTTGAGGAACAACTTCAACAGAATTGGGCAGTTCCATTTCAGCATTAACCCCACTTCTGGCCACTTTTGGAAATCCTCATGATGTAGCCCCTGTAGCTGTGTTTATTTAGAACCCATTAGCGTGGATGAAATGCCATCATCGACTATTTCTCGCTAGCAGCTTGAAAAGTCATGGTTGTTCAGGAATTTCATCCTGTGGGGGAAAAAGCAGACAAGAGACACAAAATCATTATTGATGGAAGAAGTCAGTAGGATTGCATTTGCTGTAGCCGTGGTCTATGGGGGCCAGCATCGGCCAATATGTACCTGTGGAAACTGATCAATACAATAGGAGCGTAAGAACCAAGAAACTGCCACGCTACGGCAATTGAAAAGAAAAAATGAAAAAATAATTAGATGGGGAATAAAAAAAAGGGTCTAGAACAAGATAAATTAAATGATATTCAAGAGATTAAAAAAAAATGAAAACAACTCCAAAGCTACCATCCAAAATAATTTCAACAAAAGGCATTATCTCTAGTAAATGAAAAATAAATTACCTATGAAGACAAGATCATCTCAATTACTAACCAAGTGATTGAAGTAGATAAGTTCAGAAATTGCTTTACCGAGATACATACTAGTATCCAACAGGAACAACAAAGAGTTTTTTGTAATCTAAAGACTATCCAATATTATTTTTATGAATCTAAGAATCCTTGGACGTATCGTATTGAAAGAAATGGAAGCTAAAGTCGTGGCGTATATCTCTTTCTGCAAGAGTACCTCTTAATAAGAGGGGGAGGAAATTAGACAACAAAAGTTATCTATTCCAGAGAAAATGAAAGGAGATGTGATGTTAAAAGTATGGGGTGTTCAAAGTCGAAGATATAAAGGAATAATTAGTTGAGCATTTAAAAATCTTTGGCTCCTCTATTGAAAAGATTCGACACAGACGAAACAATGGTTTGTCCTAGTTTCATGAAGAAATCAACATCGACAAGAACAAAATCGAAATGAGAGGAACTTGAAGAAAAGAAAACAGATCTCAAATGTCAAAGAAGGGAACATCGTAAATCGAAGTGGATGATCGCTCCCGCTCAAATTCGGTGAGAATTCCAGTCTTCCACAGAGAAAGCAATTGTAAATCTATTACCAGGATCAATCTTTTCTCTCCTCGGGCGTTCCAGGTTCCGGTTCCCAAAGCTTTGGTGTAAATTCTATAGAAAGCACATTATCTCGGAAAGCAATCGAGTGATAAAGAGAGTTTTCCTCCCCAAAGTTAAATCTTTAAAAATATTTCTATTTTAGTATTTTGTAACAATCATAAACTAAGCACGGCGGAAGGAGCTGAAGTAGGTTGTTGACGCAGCTGCTAGGGTTCGCGCAGAGTTCTCATGACGGGCTAGCCAAGGAGGGATCCTTCCCTTCGACAGATGCTTTCCGCAGTTTATCCACGTCAGCGACCCGCTTCCGAGGAGCCCCAAATTCATCAAAAAAAATCGACTAAATTCTCGAAATAGTCTTAACACCTAAGAGAATCCAATGAAGATAGGTATTCCAGCTAATCGAGGGTTAGTTGGTCGGCTTTATGGATCCCGGTCACCACCAAAAACCAATACGATGATTTGATGAGGGAACTGGAGTCAATCTAGCGAATCTGAGTAACCCGGCTATCCCGTAGGGTCGAGGTTATTTCTGTTTTTGAATTCATTATCAAGAAGATCGAAGACCCTGGTATCTCGTGGAATCCACCCTATGGGGACACAGATTCTATTTAAAACAATGGTCTCCGACTTCAACCTGCCAATGGACACTTCCAAAAAGAAGCGCTGGTTAGATTGGTTTAACCTCCCCATTCATCACCGGACAATGGCCATGTTAAGAATCGGAAATGGAGTAGGAAGGTTCATAGACAAAGATGATCACAAGGGACAATATACATGTCAATCGCTGTGAGGTTAACTGAGGTGGACTCCCTAGTCAGCTAACCAACCGTGGTTCTTGGACACACTGACTATGAGCACCTTCCTCATGAATGTAGAAATTGCTGTGGAAATAATACCATTTTCTAGTGCTGAATTGCTCCCAAGATACAATCCGCTAGACCGAGGATACGTGATGGATGGGTGTGCACGGCGAGGGAAAAACTCGCAAAATACAAAGAACAGAGATAAGAGGCAGCAGGATCTACCCAAAGACGGAAATCTCAAAGAAAACGCCACAAGACATAAAATACAAGAAAATTCCACCCAGTCATCATGAAGGAGATAAAATAAACCTCAAGATCCCCAACAGTCCCAGCTGTGAGGCAAAAGACCGGGCGAGAGCAAGAGATACCAACCGATAAACATTGAAGCCGGTGGACAGAGGGAGGAGGAGGAACGTGGACGGCATTCCTGCACCTCGAGCCCCAAAATGAAAAAGCGTGAAGAACAGTCCCACAAAGAAGTAGTTCAAGGAAGTCAGAACACTATACCCGCAATGATCCACACCTGCAGAGTTCAAAATAGGAAGACGCTTCAGCATGCTCCTCCCCAATCCAAGAATAATGCGTGATAGTCTCCTGAACCGCAGGGACCTCTTAGCAAGATTAAAAGAAGGTGCTTCCTAGGATCTAAATTGCTATTAAATGTATCCGGTCGTCTCCTGGAACTGCAGAGGACTCGGTAGCAAGACAAAAGAAGAAGCCTTGAGAGATCTAACAAGGCTAACAAGACCTGAAGTCCTCCTAATCCAGGAGACAAAGCTCGAGGAGGAAGATTTCCTCCGAGCTAGCAACCTGTTTTGGAAAAAAGGCCCGGCTAAGGCAGTAAGCGCTCGAGGAGCCTCGGGAGGAATTGCAACCCTCTGGGATTCCACGAAGTTTGAATTCATTGAAGACGCAGCAACCACTCACTGGATCTACACAAAACTGTTGCACAAAGGATCCGGACATCTGGTAAGTCTCTTTAACCTCTATGTCCCTGTTGCAATTAACGAGAAGAAAGACTGTTGGGATTCATTAGCCCTCTTCCTCAATCATAAAAACTATGTTAATATAATAGTGGCAGGAGACCTTAATGTTACCCTCTCCCAATCTGAGAAGAAGGGGGGTTCGATAGTCAGAGATCTTGCCAGAGAATGGGTCGAAGACCTCATTTCAGATTGGGAACTTGAAGATATCAGTCCCTCCAATGGGCGGTTCACTTGGTCAAACAGGAGGCTAGGCCCTGGCCACATTGCTGCCGGACTTGACCGTTTCCTTATCCAGTCCTCCTTCCTTTCCCTTGGGCTCATAGCCTCCTCCAAAGTCCTCCCCCACTCCACCTCAGATCATAAGCCTGTCTCCCTTGCTCTCCTCCCCTCTTCTTCCCTGGGTCCCCTCCCCTTCAAGTTCTGTCCTTATTGG
>SNQJ01S0002067.1:30469-57878 GCA_010110895.2 Picea sitchensis
AAATAATCAAGGAAATCATGGATTGGCTTGCCCCCAAGAATGTAACCGAAGTGATATATTTGATGGGATTGGTTGGGTATTACATGAGGTTTACAAGGGGATTTTCCAATATAGGTAATCCCATTATCTGATTACAAAGAAAGGGGAAGATATTTATATGGTCAAAAGAGTGTGAGGCTTGATTCCAACATCTGAAGCATATTTTAACCAATGCCCTTTTTTCTGAAAATTTCATACCCTGAAAAATATTTCTTGTTTTGCAATAATTCTCACAAAGAAGGACTTGGTGGAGTTCTTATGAAAGAGGGGATGGTGTTACATGTGTTGGAAGAACAACATTGCTATTCTAATTTTGGAAAGTGTGATTTATTCCAGAAGGAAATCCATTTTTTAGGCAACATAGTCTCAGCAGAAGGAGTGGTAGTAGACTCTAAAATAATCGAGGAAATAATGGATTGGATTGCCTCGAGGAATGTAACCGAAGTGATATATTTCATGGGATTGGTTGGGTATTACATGAGGTTTATAAGAGGATTTTTCAATACAGGTAATCCCATTATCTGATTACAAAGAAAGGGGAAGCGATTTATATGGTCAAAAGAGTGTGAGGATTTCTTCCAACATCTGAAGCATATTTTAACCAATGCTATTTTTTGAAACTTACATACCCTGAAAAATATTTCTTGGTTTGCAATAATTCTTTCAAAGAAGGACTTGGTGGATTTCTTATGAAAGAGGGGAAAGAGATTTGTTATGAATCACGAAAGATAAATGTGTATGAACAGAATTATGTCACTCACGATCTCGATCTTGGAATGATTGTTCATGCATGGAAAATGTGGAGAAAATATTTTCTAGGAAGAAGGTTCATTTTAAGGACAAACCAGTGAGGTCTGAAGTATTTTTTCAATCATCCAAGGTTGATTTCTAGATAGGCTAGGTGGATGGAATTGATTAAAAATTTTGATTTTGAGATCAAACATATCAAAGGAAAAAAGATCATGGTTGCAGATGCACTTAGATGGAGTGTACACTCTATACACTTAGCAACAAAAAGTGTAGGAGAGTTTGACATCAAGAAGAATATTAAAACCCTATTGCAAAAAAATAGTTTCTTTAACCAGGTAGAAGAAGGGTTACATCAAGAACCCAAGAAGATAAAATATGAGGGATATCATATTTTTTTTTATGATTTGTTATTGTACAACAAAACAATTTATGTGCTTAATTCAACATATTTGAAGCATATAGTTATGGATGAGTTCCATAGGATACATTATGTTGGTCACCCTGGTTATCAAAATATGGTAATAACATTAAGGAAGTTGTATTACTGGCATAGAATGAAGAAGGACATTGTCGAGTACATTACTAAATGTTTAGAGTGCCAACAAGTGAATGTTGAAAACAAACATCCTACAGGTCTATTTCATCCCTTACAAATTCCAAAGTGGAAATGGGAGACAATCTCCATGGATTTCATTATTGGTCTACCAAAGATAATGAAGCAACATGATGCAATCATGGTTGTACTAGATAAGTTGATAAAGACAACCCATTTTGTTCCTATAAAGTCTACTTTTAAGGCCATATATGTTGCTAATGTTTTTATAAAAGAAATTTTCAGATTGCAGGGTTTACCCAAGGCCATAATATCAAACGGAGATGCCAAATTCACCTCAAGTTTTTGGAGAAACTTGTTTACAGGTTTGGGAAGAAAATTGGAATTTAACATGACCTACGATCCTCAGACAAATGGTCATACTGAAAGAGTGAACAAAGTGATAGGAGACATGTTCAGGATGCATGTTATGCAAAATCCCAAGTAGTGGGAAGAGTATCTACCTACGATATAAGTTGCCTATAACAATGGTTATCAGGAATCATTGAAGATGAGCCCATTTGAGGTTCTATATGGTAGGAAGTTTAAAGTTCCAATTAGTTGAGACAGACTAGTGGATAAAATCACACTTGAAATAAAATTACTAAAAGAAATGGAACATGCAATAATTAAGATAAGGAAGAATCTCAAGATAGCTCAGGAAATACAAAAGAGCTATGAAGAAAGCATGAAAAATCGTAAAGAGTTCAAAGTGGGATATCATGTGTATTTGTGAGTGAATCCCATGAGAAGTTTCTTTAGAATGTGAATGTGTGTTAAGTTAGCACCCCACTATCGTGGACCATTCAAATTTTTGGAAAGAGTAGGACCAATACCATACATAATTGCACTACCACCTACTATTAGAGCTCATAATGCATTTCATGTGTCTTTATTAAATAAATATGTTCATGATTATAAGCATGTTATTGATTTGTTTGTGATACAGGTGTAACCAAAGGGATAATTCCATCTTGAACCACAACACATCCTAGAAATGAGTGAAACAATGCTTTGAAATTGAGTCATCGTGTAGGTCAAGATGCAATGGAAGCACTTTGCAGAAAATGATGCTACATGTGAATTGTAAGATTCAATGAGAATGGCAAACCCATTTTTTTCTTATGTATAATTGTATACACATGGTGCTTTAAACAACGATGATGGTGTTTCTTTAAGGGGGATGGAAATGTTACACCCTGTTTCCCCCCATAGTTGTGATTATGATTAAGACTTCATATGGTTATGTTTATTGATCTTGTAATCATGTTTTGATTAATGAAAACACCATAGAGCTAACTGAGGAGGAAAAATACTTGAAAGTATTGGCCATGATATCAAACGTGGAGTTGATGAGATGGATTGTTGAGGTGGAGATGAGATGTTTAAGTGAAGAAAATAAGAATATTTCTTAGCAAGCTATCCTATATTGCAAAACATAAACAGACACCTACCAACATACTAAAACCTTCATGGATCCATGTGAATAGTTATAGAAGACGAGATTGGTGGTTGAGGCAGTTGATATTGCTTACATATTTGATCTTTTGAAGAGGCAATTGTCAAATAAAAACCTGATGAGATGTGTTGTGTCAATGAATGTGGCTTACAGAGGAAGAAACATGCAAAAAGGTGGCTAGTTCAATTAGCCACAAGGACAAAGAGAAAGTTGGTTGAGGTAATATAATATTTTCCATTTGAGATAAGCAAACTATAGACTCAAGAAGTCATGAAAATCCTACCCCTAGGCTCATATGATGTCCTATTGGGTATGGATTGGTTAACTGCCCACAAGGAAAGGATGAATTGTTATGAGAAAACGTTGGAATGTGAAGATAAAGAAGGAAATGCAATTATTTTGCAAGGAATTCATAAGACAGTTTCAACAAGGATACTATTGGTGTTGAATCTTAAGAAGTTTAGTAAAAAAGGGTGCCCCTTGTATGTTATACAAGTGCTAAACTGATTAGAATTAAAGGAGTTAAGGACTGAAGATCACCCTGTGTTGTGGGAATTTAAGGATGCATTTCTAGAAGAGGTACATGGACTAACTCCAAAGAGAGATATTTATTTTTCAATAGAACATTTACCTCGAGTGTTACCAGCATCCAAGTTACCCTTTACGATGATTACACTATATTTTGTGGAGCTAAATGTTTAGCTGAAGGAAATCTTGGATATGAGATACATCAATGCATGTGTATCTCCATGGGGAGCACCAACCTTGTTTGTAAATAAGAAGGGTGGAACCTTGGGACTGTGTATTGACTATAGGCATTTGAACAAGATTACCATAAAAAGTAAGTATCATTTACCTAGGATCGATGACTCTTTGATTAACTCAGAGGAGCTGCAATATTTTCAAAGATTGATTTAAGGTTTGGATATCACCAAGTCATAATCAAGGATGATTATATCAACAAGACAACCTTTAGAATAAGGTATGTTCACTATGAGTTCATTTTGGTTCAAATTGATCTTGCAAATGCACCAACCACATTCATGTCTTTAATGAATAGTGTCCTCAACAAGTATTTAGACAAATTCCCTTTGGTGTTTATGGACGACATTTTGGTTTATTCCAAAACTAAGGAAGAGAATGAAGAACATATCAAAATGGTGTTACATGTGTTCGAAGAACACCAGTTTTATGCTAAGTTTGGAAAGTGTGATTTATTCCAGAAGGAAATCCATTTTTTGGGCCACATAGTCTCACAGAAGGAGTGGTAGCAAACCCTGGAATAATCAAGGAAATCATGGATTGGCTTACCCCCAGGAATGTAACCAAAGTGATATATTTCATGGGATTGGTTGGGTATTACATGAGGTTTACAAGGGGATTTTGCAATATAGGTAATCCAATTATCTAATTACAAAGAAAGGGGAAGAGATTTATATGGTCAAAAGAGTGTGAGGCTTGCTTCCAACATCTGAACCATATTTTAACCAATGCCCTTTTTCTGAAACTTGCATACCCTGAAAAATATTTCTTGGTTTGCAATAATTCTCGCAAAGAAGGACTTGGTGGAGTTCTTATGCAAGAGGGTATGGTGTTACATGTGTTGGCATAACACTAGTGTTATTCTAAGTTTGGAAAGTGTGATTTATTCCAGAAGGAAATCCATTTTTTAGGCCAAATAGTCTTAGGAAGAGTGGTAGTAGACCCTAAAATAATCAAGGAAATCATGGATTGGCTTGCGCCCAGGAATGTAACCGAAGTGATATATTTCATGGGATTGGTTGGGTATTACATGAGGTTTATAAGGGGATTTTTCAATATATTTAATCCCATTATCTGATTACAAAGAAAGGGGAAGAGATTTATATAGTCAAAAGAGTGTGAGGCTTTCTTCCAACATATGAAGCATATTTGAACTAATGCCCTTTTTATGAAACTTATATACCTTGAAAAATATTTCTTGGTTTGAAATAATTCTTGCAAAGAAGGATTTGGTCGATTTCTTATGCAAGAGGGGAAAGAGATTTCTTATGAATCACGAAAGATAAATGAGTATGAATAGAATTATGTCACTCACAATCTTGAGCTTGGAATGATTGTTCATGCATGGAAAATGTGGAGAAAATATTTTCTAGGAAGAAGGTTCATTTTAAGGATAGACTACTCTGGTCTAAAGTATTTGTTCAATCATCCAAGGTTGAATGCTAGATAGGCTAGGGGGTTGGAATTGATTAACAATTTTGATTTTGAGATCAAACATATCAAAGGAAAAAAGATCATGGTTGCAGATGCACTTAGATGGAGTGTACACTCTATACACTTAACAACAACAAGTGTAGGAGATTCTGACATCAAGAAGAATATTAAAACCCTATTGCAAGAAGATAATTTCTTTAACCAGGTAGAAGAAGGGTTACATCAAGAACCCAAGAAGAGAAAATATGAGGGATATCATATTTTAGTTGACGATTTGTTATTGTACAACAAAATGATGTATGTGCTTAATTCAACATATTTGAAGCATCTAGTTATGGATGAGCTCCATAGGATACCTTATGTTGGTCACCCTGGTTATCAAAATATGGTAATAACATTAAGGAAGTTGTAATACTGGCATAGAATGAAGCAGGACATTGTCGAGTACATTACTAAATGTTTAGAGTGCCAACAAGTGAAGGTTGAACACAAACATCCTCCAGGTATATTTCATACCTTACAAATTCCAAAGTGGAAATGGGAGACAAACTCCATAGATTTCATTATTGGTCTACCAAAGACAATGAAGCAACATGATGCAATCATGGTTGTAGTAGATAATTTGATAAAGACAACCCATTTTATTCCTATAAAGTCTACTTTTAAGGCGATAGATGTTGCTAATGTTTTTATAAAAGAAATTTTTAGATTGCATGGTTTACCCAAGGCCATAATATCAGACGAAGATGCCAAATTCACCTCACGTTTTTGGAGAAACTGGTTTGTAGGTTTGGGAACAAAATTGGTATTTAACATGACCTGCGATCGTCAACATATGGTCATACCGAAAGAGTGAACAAAGTGATAGAGGACATGTTAAGGATGCATGTTATGCAAAATCCCAAGCAATGGGAAGATTATCTATCTTCGGTATAATTTGCCTATAACAATGGTTATCAAGAATCATTGAAGATGATCCCGTTTGAGGTTCTATATGGTAGGAAGTTTAAAGTTCCAATTAGTTGAGACAGACTGGTGGATAAAATCACACTTGAAATAAAATTACTAAAGGAAATGGAACATGCAATAATTAAGATAAGGAAGAATCTCAAGATAGCTCAGGAAATACAAAAGAGATATGAAGATAGCAAGAAAAATCATAAAGAGTTCAAAGTGGGATATCATATGTATCTCTGAGTGAAGCCCATGATAATTTTCCTAAGAATGTGAATGTGTGTTAAGTTAGCACCCCACTATCGTGGACCATTCAAATTTTTGGAAAGAGTAGGGCCAATAGCATTCAAAAGTGCACTACCACCTACTATTAGAGCTCATAATGCATTTCACGTGTCTTTATTAAATAAATATGTTCATGATTCTAAGCGTGTTATTGATTTGTTTGTGACATAGGTGGAACCAAATGAATAATTTCATCTTGAACTACAATGAATCCTAGAAATGAGTGAAACAGTGCTTTGAAACTGAGTCATCGTGTAGGTCAAGGTGCAATGGAAGCACTTTGCAGAAAATGATGCTACATGTGAATTGTAAGATTCCATGAGAATGTCATACCCATTTTTTTCTTATGTATAATTGTATACACATGGTTCTTTAAACAACGATGATGGTGTTTCTTTAAGGGGGATGTAAATGTTACACTACGTTTCCCCCCATATTTGTGATTATGATTAAGACTTAATATGGTTATGTTTATGGAGCTTGTAATCATGTTTTGATTAATGAAAACACCATAGAGCTAACTGAGGACTGAAAATACTTGAAAGTACTAGCCATGATATCACATGCGGAGTTGATGAAGTAGATTGTTGAGGTGGAGATGAGATGTTTAAGTGAAGAAAATAAGAATCTTTTTTAGCAAGCTAGCCTATACTGCAAAACATAAACACACACCTGCCAACATACTAAAACCTACATGGATCCACATGAATATTTATATAATACGGGATTGGTGGTTGAGTCAGTTGATACTGCTTACATATTTGATCTCTTGAAGAGGCAATGGTCAATTAAAAACCTAATAGAAGTATTCCTCTAGATTTTCCCTTCAAGAATTTTGATCCATACATGGAAGATGCTTCTAACAGAAGCCATGAGAGTCCCAAGAATTGGAAAAGGAAGAGGCCAAAGGTAAAATAAATCACCAAGAAGAAAAAGAGAGACAACATGTAGAGGTAGAGAAGGAGCGATGATGGATGTAGGAGAAAAAGAGAGAACAAAACATAGTTCACAAGAGAGAATACTCTAAGGAAGAGTAGGAGAAACGAATTCACAGGGTAAGGGAACAATGAACATAAACATTTCCTGGAACAGATCGAAGAGAAGAAGGAATTGGAGATATTTCCTTGAAGAAAATAGAGAGTTTATCAAATTTGATGATGATATGCCTGAAACAGAGAAGACCTAGATCCGGACTAGAGCGATAAAAAGTCGCAGCTTGGTACTCACTGGATAGAAATCATCAATGCTAAGGGGAGGTCACCAAGGGACTATATACTAGAGAAGGGACTCACTTGTGTAGAGGAAATCGAGTTGATAAACTACCTGATAAACTTGTTGAATCCCTGATCTCAGTGGGAAGGGGGGAACTTTTGTTGTTGTTAGTGGAGGAAGTAGAGTAACCTTCCTTGATCATCCAAATTTGAAGACCGATTAAATCATTCCCTTGTGATATCATGGCCTGGCATGGGGGTGGTGTACTGTGGGAAGACACTCTGCAGTATGGCCTAAGTTTGGGAGGAAAGGTTTCTGATCCAGATTATTTTGAGAACGACATGAAGAAAAAAATATAATCAATATATAAAAAGTAAATACATAGAGATAATGTGGACAACACAAAAATATAGTGAAAACCAACTTCTATTAATGAACAAGAGAGAAAAAAACTATAGAACACAAAATGGAAGAATGGGGTATCCTATCTTTGGAAAGAAATAGATGGTGGCTATGCCTCATTCACATCAAGATTTACATCACACTCCATTGCATGCTTAAAGGGCCTCCTTCACCTCAATTATATATGAGAGAGTGAGAGGAGAACAATTCCCATGATGCATGTGGGATAAATTGGACTAAGTTTATAAAATTCCTTAGGCATGTAAAACACTACCACTTCCCGAGGGGTCACCCATCCCAATACTACTCTATCCTGAGTGCGCTTAATTGTGGAGTTCTAATGGGATCCAGTGCATTAATGCTATGTTTTAGGCATGTATATAATACCACTAGGACATCATTACATGATTCCTGTAATTAACAAATGAAGATGACATTAAATTCCATTCCCCATCAAAAGGGTGAATATCATCGTTTATGAAAACCACACGCTCAAAATGGAGATTCAGTGGAAAGGGTGGATGGCCAATGAGTTCTATGTGGATAATTCCTCAACCTTTAGGAATAAGTGGTCTCCATTGCATCAAGTTCCCTTGGGAGATGAGGAGACTTATTCTAAATTTGAAGCTTGGTGCCCTGCATTCCCTGTTGAAGAAGTTATCTTGCTTAGCTTGTTGAACGTTGTCACAAACCTATTGTTGGAGGGGTTGGATATTTTCAACCAATATAGTTGCATGATCTACCTGAGTGTGGGAGGAATTTGTCAGTGAATATGCAACATTAAGAGTATGAAGGGTTATATTATAACCTTTCTTGACTGGGAAGTGTGGAGGCACCCTTGTAGGTGCAACAAGAACATATTGGTACTCTTCTACAATCTTGTCAATATGATTCACTACAACCACTTCTTAGGTTGAGAATGAAGTGGTTGTAGTGTCCTTTTGTTCACCTTATGATCGGATTGTGAAGAGGCTAAAATTTTCAGTATGAGAGATTACTTTGTGGCATTGTTTTGGTGGGACAATAGTACAAACTACCTCTGGTATCCTTTATAGCTGACCCTCCAGAGTAACAATGATGCTACAAGGTCAAGAATCATAAACAATTTGATGCCTCCACATATATGGTTGGACTAATAAAACATCACAAACTTCCATTGGGGAAACATCACACAATACCTCATCATTGAAGGGCTTGATGTCGTAGGAAAAGTGAGATTGTTTCCTAACATGAAGATCTTGACCTTGTTGAAGAAACCCGATGTTGTATTGTTGCGGGTGTGGTCTTTATGGAAAATCCAACTGCTTGACAACCTCTACTGAGATGATGTTCCTTTGGATTACGCTATCAACAGTAAAATGTAGTGGTATCTCCTTCAAACACAATTGTGAATGGAAGAGGCACTCCCCCTTCTCTAGATCCTCTTTTGGTTGGATTGTTGCAGTTGCAACAGTAGGAGTGGGTTGTGCATCAATGATCTATCTCCTTTTACTATTTTTTGAATCAGGATCCAAGTTGGGGTTTGAATCTTTATCTTTGAGATCGGCCACCAATGACTATATTGAGCGACACTCATATATGTTGTTCCAAGGGCTGTTATGGAACTCACACCACTTTTCCATGTCTTTCTTAGACTTCTAATTACCCTTATTTTCCTGCATCTAGAGACGGATCTCTTGAGGTTTTCCTTCCTTTCTCTATCTATGCTTCTCCCACCTACTCTTCTTCTTGAATTTCTGCTCAATTTTGATTGCATATCGATAAGAAACTCCTACTGAGGAGATATCCAAGAAATCCATATTTTCAGAATTTATCTGATAATCCACAGTGTTTGTGATTGTTTGTCGATGTTTTGGATCCAGATCAAGATCCATCTTCAGTACGGAAAGACATATTTGTTTGGATGTACCTGTGTATACCACCGCAGTACTTAAAAACTGGGTGTCGCTCAGAGTCTTTGATACCAATATTTGAGTGTAAGGTATGTAATATCTTGGTGTACTCCAACACTGTTTAGTATCTTTACTGATGTAGAGTTTTCCATCTCATGTATTGGTCATCATAATTTCCGACAGGGTAGAACTCCTCTTTTAGGGAATCTACAAAGGTTGCCCAATTGGGTTCTCTCCCAAATAGTGTATATTCATTCACGATGTACCTCTCCCAGTAACCTTCCTAGCAAGCTCTAACATGGGGAAGGGATTTAAGGACCACGAAGGTGATCTTTTCACTATCGGAAAAAAATTGGATAGAGTAATAACCTTCTAGAAAATTCAACCATTTTTCTGGAGCATCTGCATCTATCTGGCCTTCAAATAAGGGTATATCAAAATTGATTTGTACCTTGAAGGGTGTCTCACTTGAGAAATGGATTCTTGTCAAAGATACCTCAACAACCAACATCGATAGTCTTTGAAGGATCTGAGAAAACTTGTCCATCATCTCGTTCCTCTTCCACACGAGAGCTTCCTCGAACAATGCCTTGAAAGAATCACTTGCTTTGTCATCTCTCTTTTATTCTGCCATGGGAGGTCACTTGTGATGGAAAGAGAAGTTTTACTCAAGCGAAACTATCTCGAGACCCAACTCTCTATACCCTGACCTCATCAAGGACTTGCTCTGAGAAACGACAAGGAGCAACCTACTCTGAGACCATTGATCCAGATTATTTTGATAACGATATGAAGAAAAATATATAATTGATATATAACAAGTAAATACATAGAGATAATGCAGACAACACATAAATATAGTGAAAACTAACTTCTATTAATGAACAAGAGAGAAAAACACTATAGAACAAAAACTGGCAGAATGGGGTAGCCTATCTCTGAAAAGAAAGGGATGTTGGATATGCTTCATTCACAACATGATTTACATCACACTCCATTGCAGGCTCAAAGGGCCTCCTTCACCTCAATTATATATGAGAGAGTGGGAGGAGAACAATTCCCATGGTGCATGTGGGGTAAATTGGACCAAGTTTATAAAACGTTATAGGCATTTAAAACACTAGGACTTCTCAAGCGGTCACCCATCCCAATACTACGCTTTCCTTAGCACGCTTAACTATGGAGTTCTAATGGGATTTGGTGCATTATTTATATGTTGTAGGCATGTACATAAAACAACTATAAAATAATTACATGATATTTCTAATAACAATTGAAGATGACATTACATTCCATTCCCCATCAAAAGGGTGAATATCACAGTTTATCAAAACCACAGGAAACAAATGGTGATTCAGTGGAAAAGGTGGATGCCCACCGAGATTCATCTGGATCAATGTCCTCCCTCAATCATGTTTTTGTTGATATCTCCCCTGGAACATATACGTGTCTAACTTGGATTTCTTGATACATGATAATGTTGTACCTGTGTGGTTTTGGTTTAATGGAAAAGTATGCATCTAAATATGTATTCAACTTTTGTGTAAATAAAAAATGTGCTTGTTTACCTTCACTTCATGAATTTGTTAACTCGTAAGGTTAATGCAAATAGGGATGGTCTGTATCCTTCAAAATATTGCATCTTGAGAGAAAATTTTGCAACATACAAAAAAAAAATTCACTCAAAACGAGACAAGAGTACCCTAGTATCTAGAGAGTCCTGGAATCGGGTTGAGAGTATTAAGACCTCTAAGAAGTCACATGTTTTAGGTGTAATTATTGTAGGACATTCAATCCTTCATACAACTGCTTAAAGTGAAAACCTTAACAAATGTAAACCTGGAATTCCAAAGATCTTAAAAGTTTTTTAGAACCTTAGAAAGGCCAAAGAAAAGGCCCTTACTTGTTCAGTGTGAAATATGAATATTACCTTGGAAGAAATTAGTTTCTTACAGTGGGTGGATTTTCATTCATTGATATGGAGAAGTGGGTACATCCATACCATTGGTCATATGGTGCCACACTCGATGTAACCAAGTTAAGGTTGTAATTGAACTTTGAAAGGGAGAGACCTGAATCGACAAGGACCATCGATCTATCAGAGAGTGACTAGGGAGAAATATGGATTGTTGGATCCCATAAGGATATTGTTGGAGGAAGGGATGTCAGAGTTCCAAGAGGATCATTGTAGAAAGATATTGACGATAGGAACTCTGAGGACCATAATTCCATCGCAAGATGTTCCACGAAGATCACAATCATTGGATCTGGAAAAAACTCCCTCTGAATAAGAGGAATCGACAATATGTCTTACCCCTTAATATCATAGTGACTGTAGGATTAGATCTATTGGAGATGTGCATGGTCAGAGTGAGCAACTTGGGGTATTTTATGGAGCCAATGAATAGAAGCTTCAAGTGGGAGGGACTCTGAAAACGAAGGAGGATTGTTGATTGGTACAGGGGTGCGATTTAATCTGAGATGTATGATTTGTGGGTCCCATTTATTTGATGTGAGGAATAGACACTCGATAAGGAGGTAATCGTCGAGTCGATAAATAATCTAACTTAATCGTAGTCATTATAATCCCGAGTACAAGGACTGTTATATATCAGTGGAGGATATGTCAGAGTATTGTTGTCGGAAGGGAGATCATCTTAGGTGGTTGGGAACTCCTATGGAAATGAGTCTGAGTGGCTATAGATCATTGATCTAAGGGAAATGAGAAAATCAAACTATTTTATTGAGGGGTTTAGTCACCTTTGTACTTCAGTAATCCAAATGAAGAAACTCTATAAGAATTTATAAAGGTTAACTTAGTTTAAATTGTTATAAAAGAAGTCCTCACTTAAACAACTAATGAAATCGATGATGTGTCATAAGAAGAGAGAAAAAAATGAGAAAATTCAACATCCCACCATACTAAGGAACGATTAGGGGGTTGGGTGTGTTACAACTTGTAAAAATAATGTTATATAAGTTAAATATGTAGATCAATACCCAAAAAGTAGTATTTTTTCCAATGGTTACCTTGTTGTTTACATGACACCCTTATGGCATTCCCTTTTCTACAAGTACCCTTGATATTTTCCTTTTACAGGCTCCAAATCACACTCTTAATTTCATTGAAGCTCTATCACATTTCCATCTCAAAGCCATATAACCTCCTTCTCAAGCTCTTGGGTTTCTTGGACCATATCCTCCTACCCTCTACCAACTAAAGGATTTCCCTCTTAGGTATACTCACTCCATTTTTTGTGTTTCTATCTCTGGTTCAATCAATTTTCTTGATCATGGATTTCTTAAACACATCCCTAATGTTTCATTTGATTATCGTCAACACATTTCTAAGGATATTACCAACAACAACAAACCGGCTATAAGGAGAGCACCTCATAAGAGAGAAAACACATTATCTTTCATACATGGTAACATCGCTTATGTTTATTGGCACAATTGTTTAATAGTGTAGATATCATTGTTTTGAAAAAGACATTCCAAGTTGTTTTGTACTAAGATTTAGAGATTTGGAATAGTGTGGGAGGCTTAAATATTCATGGATACTCACACAAATGTTATATGTCTTGGAACCTCCTATGCTCTTTTATGTCAATTTGTCTTTTCCTTTAAATTTTAGAATGCATAGTATATTTTAATTCAGTGGCCATCCAAATTTACTTTCTAATTATGTTAATTTCTCTTAAAATAAAAATTAACCACATTAACTCAATATCTTCAATTATCCTCTTTCTTGTTACCTAGTGATGGTCCTAAATCGTACATTGTTTCCCTAGCGCATTGCCTCATTATAAATATTGCTTTATAGTTACAGGGTACTCTGTAACTACTGCTTTATTGTTACAGGAAACTCCTCCTTCGTATAAGTGTCATGTGCGACCATAATATGAAAAATTTTGAAGTTCAAATTTCTAAATGTGAAGCATGCCTATAGCTTGTGTGATTCCCATGGCCTTTGTACAAGTTCAAATGTTACCAAAAGTAATTTTATACAAAACTGAGTTGTAACCATGGAGTAGTTAATTGCTTGGGTTTAAAATCCTAGGCCAGACGTTGAGACTATTTTTTTAATGCTATCGTGCTTTACAAAGAATCATGCTTACTTATTAGTCCCTGTCGTAGGCATATATGGGCTATAGCGATCGATAATTCATTGACTTCATATTAGTTTGTCCTTTGACCACAAATATTTTCATAATATCTGTTGTTGGAGCTAGGGAACTAAAAACATTTATTTTTATATAATAAAAAGTACCATGTACGTAATGATCTGATTGGATAATAGATTGGAGGTCATATTGACAACTTCACTATTCCCAATGTTTTATATGTTATCATATTCAAACTTTTCGATCGTATACAGTCTTTTTGAATCATATATTTTAGTTATGCATTGCTTGAAGGTGGATTAATGCTAGCATGATTTCGAATGTTTGTCTTAGCATTTTCTACTAGATAAATTTATCCCAATGTTTGCTATGCTAGCATATCCAAAGTTTGACCTACAAATACATTTTCTATTGTTCAAAATATTGTTACTAATTTTATTTCATAATAAATTATAATACATTTTTTTTTTGTACGTAAGAGACCTGCCACACTACATTCTTTCTTAAATGTTTACAGATCATTTCTAACAGACTTAAATGTTTACCTAACAGGCTTGGTAGCGTTAAATGTTTACTTAGCAGGCTTCACAATGTTAAATGTTTACTTAGGAGGCTTCTTATAATACATTTTATTTCAGTTTTTTTTATATGAAATGTTCTCTCAAGTGAATTTGGGAAATACTGTACTTCAGCGGAATTGTTGGTTCACTGGTTCGTACTTGCTTCTTCCATCTCCATTAATTTCTTATTTGCTTGCTTTTGTTGTTCTTGTTTTCTTGTTCGTCTTGTTGCAGTTTGCACATTTGGGGTTTTGCAACCGCAATTGGAACTACAACATCGCGGTGTTAAATGTTTACTTAGCAGGTTTCTTACAATACATTTTATTCCATTTGTTTTTTTATATGTAATGTTCTCTGCACTCAATTTGGGAAATATTGTACTTCAGCGACATTGTTGGTTCATTGGTTCATGCTTGCTTCTTGCATCTCCACTGATTTCTTATTTTCCTGTTGTTGTTGTTCTTATTTTCCTATTCATCTTGTTGCATTTTGCATGTTTGGGGTTCTGCAACAACAATTGGAACTGCGGTATTCCTGGTCGACTAGTTGGTTGTTGCTTCTTTGTTCACTGGATGTTGCCTATTGTTGTTTGATTCAAGTTTGCGACTACAACTGGGCCTTTTGGTGCTTCTTAACTGGGTTTTTATTTTTTTCTTGCTCTTGTTTTCCCACGCTTTGCAATGTTGGGGTGTTGCATCTACAATTGGATATTTTGTTACATTGTTTTGCAGTTGGCTCCCCATAAAATACTATTAAGATAAAATAACATACAAAATTTTGCAGTCGATGTAAATTGCATCTCTTATGGCTTCAACCAGAGTTTGGCAGGCTCCAACTATATTTCATAGCTGGTGATGATTTTTCCATGGTTTATGTCTTACTTTGGTTTCATATTTATGAGAGTAAGTGTTGTTGTCTGGGAGATATAGTTATTCTCTCCCTTTTTTATTCCTCTTGTAAACTTTCCCATTTTTTAACTTTTGTTCTTCCACTCTATTATTCATTTATGGTTCTATACTTTCTCACTTTTATGTGCTCACGGGTTCCTATGTGGCCAACTGACAAATCGTTATCTCCATCTATATATTCACATGAATATTTTGACTGACTGTCGTCCGATGTCATACTTAGACAATTTTATGAACGCAACTTCCTGGGTAGGTGCAATCGAACCAAGGTAACTCGTGTTCAATGTATACATGTTGCACCCAAAACTTTTGTGCTCTAGAATTAGACCCCGCACTCCTCGAACACACAACCCTGCCTCTGCCTACGATGAGTCTGTCTGTCCAACCTTCCTTTCCATACTTAGTCGAGTTTTCAAAGTTTCATGGGTTCACGCGTTCCCAGGTTTAGAAAAGTTTAAAAGCATTTTGTCGCTCCCCTCCATCCCCACTACCTTCCCCCCTTCCCAATGGACATTAATTATTCTTTCAAAATTGACAACCAACTAGAAAGGTTCAAAAATATTGTCTTTAATAAGAGGAAATCTCAAGGACATCTCCCGTTAACATGCATAGACAGGGGAGTATTATGGGATACGATAATTATTTTTTCCTGCAATTTGAATTTACAAAAAAAAAATATTGGTTGTTTTAGTTTTTTAAATGCTTCATCATAGTAACAGTGAAATAATGTACTACCTCACTTTCATCCATGAACGTTTCATCCATAGAGGCCTTGATGTCATGTCCCTCTTTAATATTATGCATATGTTAGATGTTGTTAGATTTGAGAATCTGCTCGGATATGGGAATGTTATTACATGCTATTAGTAACTATTCAACACACATATTCCAAATTATTAGCATTAATAAGTGAAAAGATAAAGGGAATATGTCATTAATATGAATTAAACCAAAATCTACAGAAGATCATAGTGTCATCCTCCAACGTTGCTTTTAAATAATTATTGCCATTTCTCTCTATCATCAAAGAGTTGGGCTTTAGGGTGCATTCGTTCTAATGTTTCTAGTCATGGGCATGTCAGACAACTTAGGGATTCCATTGAGGCCCAAATGAAAGAAGAGATATTGGTTTTATGTGACGTGAGATTTGAGCCAAAAAAAAAAACTCTGTTATCCAACAGAAACTCAGAGAGGGGAAAAAAAAACCAAGTATCTTTTGGTTGGTGTTCTCCCTATATTTGATGCTTTGGTTGGTTGAAAAGCGTACCTGGAGTTTTTTTGTTGATCTTCTTTGTTTCCTTGATGGGAGTTGGAAGGGATTTTCAGGTCATGTGCAAAATGATCCTTTGTTGATGTATATAGTTTCTTCCAACAACACAGATTTGGCAAGTGTATCGAATTGTACAAAGCACATAAGAAATTGTCTTCGTCAGAGGAGTTGTGCTTACCATGTCTTGCAAAATGGTCTGTGATATTCGGAAATGATGCAAAATATTACTCCATTAATGAATGTACCAAGAAGAGGGTAAGATAAACTGCATGGGTGGATAAAAGAACATACCATAATTATAGAAGTTTCTATTTCCAATTAGTTGAGCTACTTCTGGGTGTGGTAATAGACTTGATAGAAATCCATGTTCTTTGTCAAAGTTTGTTCACTGTCCTCTGGATGTAGTTATAGACTCCACATACAATCAACTATCTATCTCTATTGTACATTTTTTATTTTACGACTCCTACGCATATAACTGGATTATGGACTTTGCAACATTTTATGAGAATTACTTTATACTACCACTTTCTGTAAGATATTTCGTGTGTTCAGGTAATGATTTGGTTTTTGAAAGTCACCTTTTAATACCACCTTCATGTAATCATATTATTTAATTCTTTATAAAATACCCTAATATAGTGGTTTGTTTCTAGATTTGTTTCAACCTAATGTCAATCTTCACGGTGTTTCCCTTACATTGGATGAGGAAAATGCATTTCTTATGTTGTATTTTATGCCATATTTGATAAAAAAAAATTCCAAACAATACAATTTTTTTATTTTATTTTAAATATAGAACAATGCATTTTTTTGAAAAGACTCTTGCTCTAAAAGTTTTAGGAGTTGTTTGGGGTTGATGTCCTTCAAGGACATTAAGTAATCACAAAATTAATATTGTTTGTTCCAATGCAATTGAGTTGTCGTCCACTATGGAAAATGCATTAACACTGCAATGTCAGATAATATATGTCTTGCATGTGCCTAATGTCAAGGTCATTATCGCCCAGGACACCCAATGTCCAAAGATTTTTGGACTCAAACCAACATTGTAGATTTCGTGACACAACAACACTAAAGTCAATGTTCTTTGCAGGTCCGAGAATCCTGCAGTTTAAGTACTTTGGCAATGAAAACCCTTCTTGTTCACCACATTGTCACAGTGTAGTCAGTAGCACTGTTCCCATTTCCACCACCAATGTCAATGTCTGAGGCCGAAGCTAACTAGAGCCTGGGGTCACCGCCTGTGTGGATTCCCGAAGGTGAAACTACTTGGATCAAAAGTTGATTGTATGTCGAGTCTCTTGTTGCATCTAGAGGTCGTTGAACACTATTTGAAACAGAAAATGGTTGTCTATCAATTTTGTTACATCTTTGGCATAAAACATTATGTAATTTTAGGATATTGATTCAAACGCCCATATTGGTATCCAATTTTATAATTTCCCACTGAGAGTATTCGAGCATGGAATAATATTTGGCATCACTTCTGAATATTCCATACCTTTCTGTGGGCCGCCATGTTTTCCATCTCTACGACGAAAGATATATTATGATGTGATCTGCAATAATTGATACACTTGCCAAACATGTGCTGCTGGAAGAAGTCATCTACTTCAACATAATAACATTTTGCAGCTGGCTTGGATGTTCCTTCCAATTTACTGTAATAAAACAAAGAAGTTCAACATCAAAATCTTTAGGCCAAATTTTCAAGAAAACAGATGATCAAATACAAGGAGAATAGCACTCACAACATACTTGACTTTTTTTCCTATCTCGACTTTTGTTTCCCAACATGATTTGTTTCCCTCATAACTGGCATCACATAAAACAACTCCTTCAACTTTGAATTGGGCCTGAGTCACATTTCTAAGTTGTCTCGGATGTCAATGGTCAAGAACATTACAAGGAAGGAACCTTAAATCCCACGTTTTCGACAACAGAGGGAAATTAATACTAAACAAAGAATGGAATGTTGAATAACCAACCAATGCAAGCAGGTCATATATAGAAGAGACAAGTTATTCAAAAAAATGGGATGGATCTAGTTGGTAGCACCAATTAAGTCCAAGACTTGAAATTGATATTCAACTCATTTTTAACAAATCAATCATTTGATTGTCAAGAAGACTCAATCATTTGATTGTCAAGAAGACTATCAAAAAGCTTCACTATTGTACATATTTTTTATTGGAAGGTGGCGTTAAACGTAGTCGAAGCTAGAAAATAATTCACCGTATTTTGTAACCCATCTTTATCCTAATATAGAAAAATTTGTGGTTTTTTTTTATGGTGTTTTCCAATCTCCGGTATTTCTTTTCATTTTATTTTGTATCTTTTTCTGTGTGTTGTTAAACATGGACAACAAGCTTTTCTTTCTTCTACCTAGTACTTCAATTTAAATAAAGGCTACTATGTTCGTTCCTTACATTTTACATGGAAGAATAATTTTTCATAGGCCATACTTATGTGGCGTCGGCCCTATAGTTATGTAAACATAATGAATTAATGACTATTAAAACAAGATAAATCAAGTGTTGACGTCATGTTCTTGTTCAATATCTTGCATATATTGCAACTTCTTACATTTGATAATATATGTGCATATATACTAATATGAGTACTATTGGAATAAATATAAAAACTTTCTCTTGGCAAATATTTAGCCAATTATCTGGCCACCGGGTCTCGGGTTTGCGGTATCCAACACGTATGTCCTCTGTTTCGTCATATACATATTGCACCCAAAGAACTTCTGTGATCTGCAATTTATGGTTTAACTAGTGAGAACTCACCAAGTGTTTGAAAATATTGACATTAATAAAGGAACAATAGATTTTATTCTATGAGATACTTAGCCCTTTCACCCTTTTCTTATTCCCGTCTATGGTTGCTTTCTGGTTATATACTCAGTCTCCTTTCTATGTTTGTGGGTTCCATGGTTGGCGGTCTGACATTTCTTCATCTCCATCAATATCCTCACATGACGAATCTGACCGAACACTGTTCCTTTCCGTACTTGGCCAATTTTATGGTCGTGGTTTCCGGGTTGGCGCTTTGGAACTCTGTTGCTTCTTGTTGTGTTATATACATCTTGCACTCAAAACTTCTATGGTTTCAAGGAAATTTGTGAACCGAACAACATCCTGCAATTTGAGAGATGATTTGGATTTGAAACAAAAATAATCTATTCATATATATTAATATGAATACTATTGAAATAAATATCAAAACTTTCTCTTGGCCAATACTTATCCAATTATCTGGCCACCAGGTCCTAGGTTCGCGGTATTCAACACCTATGTCCCTTGTTCCATCATATACATCTTGCAACCAAAGAACTTATGTGATATGCAATTTATGCTTTTACTAGTGAGAACACAACAGGGGTTCAAAAACATTGCCATTAATAAATGAAAAATGGATTTTCTATTGTCAGAGACTTAGCCCTTTTCCCCTTTTCTTCTTCCTGTCCATTATCACTTTCTTTTAATATACTTATTCTCTTTTCTATGATCATGGTTTGCAGGGTTGGCGTTCTAACATATCTTCATCTCCATCTATATCCTCACATCACAAATCCACTCGACCGTTGCTCCTTTCCATACTTAGTCAACTTTATGGCCGCAGTTGCCGGGTTGGCACATACAAACTCGCCTTTTCTTCTTCTCATCCATTATTGCTTTCTAGTTATATACTTAGTCACCTTTCTATGATATCTAGTTCCAAGTTTGGAGGGATGACATATCTTCATCTCCATATATATTCTCACATGATGAATCCGACCGACCATTGTTCCTTTCCATACTTATCCAATTTTATGGTCGTGGTTGTCGGGTTGGTGCTTATGAACTCAGTTGCTTATTGTTCCGTGATATACATATTGCACTCAAAACTTATGTGATCTACAATTCCACTACGGGCTCCTCGTATACATTAAATTCCATCAAAGTATTTTTTGCTTCCTTCCATACCCACTAACTTCATGTCCTTCCTAATATACATTAACTATCCTCTTACTAGTGACAACTAAACACATTGGTATGAAATAATTGGCACCCGGTCCTCCACCATATACAAATTGACTACCGCACTTCGACATCGTCTCCTCTTCCATGTTATAGATTATGCATTCAAATGTTTCGAGCTATACAATTTTGTTGTCGGGGCCTCACATCTTCTGGGGAGATCGTGTCACCCTATCTCGGATCCTCGCATTGGTGGGTTCACGAAATCACCAACTCCTAGTCATTGTTTCCTATTCTGCCCATCCTCGTACTTATTTCCAGATATGAAGAACCAAAGGTTTAATACTAAAACGAAATCATGAAACAATCGTAAAGATCATCATTAATAATAAAATTCTAGAGAACCAACCATCCCTATAGAACTTGTCCTGAAACATGCAAAAAATATCTTGCTAGGTAATGGAAAAGCTATTACAAATTTCAATATATTAGCGAAAAAACGTCCTGACCAACGTTTCCCTGTTCCATACTTGGACGCTTTTTCGATTGCGGGTTCCTAGATTGACGGCCTCAAAATTGTATCAAAACTCTTAATTTTTTTTCTTTTCCCTTCCTCTATTATCACTTTGTGGTTCTATATTTAGTCACATCTAAATGATCACAGCCTCATGTATTTGCAAATTGGAAGTTCTTTATCTATATCTTCACACCACAAGCCCAACTAACTACGGTCCCTTTCAATACTTAGCCAATTATCTGATGACCAGGTCTCAGGTTTGCAGTGTCCAACACTTACGTCCCCTATTCTGTCATATACATATTTCACCCAAAGAACTTTCGTGATCTGCAATTTATGCTTTTACTAGTGAGAACTTACCAGGTATTCAAAAGGATTGGCATTAATAAATGAACAATAGATGTTTCTTATGGATTTCAACGAATTATGCGAACCGAACATGATCCTAGAAATTGGAAGATGATCTGCATTTGGACTAGAAATAATATATTAAGATGTATTAATATGAATACTATTGGAATAAATATAAACACTTTCTCATATTTTTCCTCTTTTCGCCCCCTCTATTATACCATTGTGGTTCTATATTTAGTCACATATATATGATCATGACCTCATGTATTCACAAATTGGCAACTCTTTGTCTATATCTTCACACCATGAGCATGACCAATTGTGGTCCCTTTAAATACTGCCAATTATATGATCACCGGGTCCCAGGTTTGCGATATCCAACACTTATGTCCCATGTTCTGTCATATACATATTGCACCCAAAGAAATTCTATGATCTGCAATTTATTCTTTTACTAGTGATAAATCACTAGGGGTTTGAAAGTATTGGAATTAATAAATGAACAATAGATGTTCTTCTGTCAAATACTTAGCCCTTTTTTCATTTTCTTCTTGCCGTGTATTATCATTTTCTATTTATATACTTATTCGCCTTTCTATGATCGTGGGTTCCAGCGTTGGTGGGATGACATATCTTCATCTCCATCTATATCCTCACATAACGAATCCGACCGATTATTGATCCTTTCCATACTTAGCCAATTTTATGCATGTGGTTGTCGGGTTGGTGCGTTTGAACTGTGCTGCTTCTTGTTTCGTGATATACATCTTTCACCCAAAAATTTTGTGATCTATACTTCCACTGTGGACTCCTTAGGCCTTTTTCCATTTTCTTCTTCAAATGTATTATTTCTTTTTGGTTATATACTTAGTCACCTTTCTATGGTCGCAGGTTCCAGCGTTGGCGAACTGACATATCCTCATCTCCATATATATCCTAGCATGACGAATCCGACCGACCATTGTTCCTTTTCATACTTAGCCAATTTTATGTCCGTGGTTGTCAGGTTGGCACTTTCGAACTATGCTTCTTCTTGCTATGTGATATACGTCTTGCACTCAAAACATTCGTGATCTACAATTCCACTGCAAAATCCTCGAACTCGGAAAGCTTCACTCTACCATAGTTCACAAATGTTTCAAAGTATCTGTCATTGCCTTCCATCCCCACTAATTTCCAATCCTTCCTAATATACACTAGTTATGCCCTTACTTGTGACAACTGAACACACTGGTACAAAATAGTTGGAATGGATCCGTCCGCAATATACAAATTGATTACTATATTCTAACATCGCCCCCTCTTCTGTGTTACAGATTATGCATTCAAATGTTTCGAGCGATGCAATTTGACCATCGGGTCCTCACGTCTTCTAGGGAGAGCTTGTCACCCTATTTTGGATCCTCGTGTTGACGGGTTCAAAAAATATCCAATTCTCAGTCATTTTTTTGGGTTGGCTCTTTCGAACTCTGTTGCTTATTGTTTCATGATATACATATTTCACTCAAAAATTTTGAGATCTACAATTCCACCATGGACTACTTAGCCCTTTTTCCCTTTTGTTCTTCCTGTGTATTATCTCTTTCTGGTTATATACATAGTCGTCTTTCTATGATCGCGGGTTCTAGCGTTGGTGGGCTTACATATCTTCATCTCCATATATATCCTCACATGATGAATCCGACCGACCTCTGTTCTTTTCCATACTTAGACAATTTTATATCCGTGGTTGCCGAGTTGGTGCTTTTGAACTCTGCTGCTTCTTGTTCTATGATATACATCTTGCACTCAAAATTTTGTGATCTACAATTCCACCGCTAACTCCTACAACTCACAAGCTTCACTCTACCATGGTTCACACATGTTTCAAAGTATCTGTCGCTTCCTTCCATCCCCAGTAACTTCTTGTCCTTCCTAATATACATTAGTTATGCTCTTACTAGTGACAACTGAATACAATGGTACAAAACAGTTGGCATCCATCCCTCTGCGATATACAAATTGACTACAGGATTCTGACATCGTGCCCTCTTTCGTGTTACAAATTATGCATTCAAATTTTCCGAGTGATGCAATTTGACAATTGGGTCAGTCTTTTGGGGAGACCTTGTCACGCTATTTTGGATCCTGTTGTTGACGAGTTCACGAAATCTCCAATTCTTAGTCATTGTTTCAGGTTGGAGCTTTTGAAATCTGCTACTTCTTGTTCCGTGATATACATCGTGCAGTCAAAATTTTTGTGATCTACAATTCCACCGTGGACTCCTTATCCCTTTTTCCCTTTTCTTTTTCCCGTGTATTATCACTTTTTGGTTATATACTTAGCCGCCTTTCTATGATAGCGGGTTCTAGCGTTGGCGAGCTAACATATCTTCATATCCATCTATATCCTCACATGATGAATTTGATGAACTGTTGTTCCTTTCCATACTTAGCCAATTTTATGGCCGCGGTTCCCGGGTTGGTGCTTTCGAACTCTGTTGCTTCTTTTTCTGTGATATACATATTGCACTCAAAACTTTTGTGATCTACAATTCCACTGTGGACTCCTCGAACTCGCAAGTTTCACTCTACCATGGTTCAGAAATGTTTCAAAGTATATGTCATTGCCTTCCATCCCCACTAACTTCATGTCCTTCCTAACATACATTAGTTATTCTCGTACTAGTGACAACTGAACACACTAGTACAAAATAGTTGGCATCTGACCCTCCACAATATACAATTTGATTATCAAATTCAGACATCGTCCCCTCTTCCATGTTACAGATTATGCATTTAAATGTTCTGAGAAATGAAATTTGACCATCGGGATCTCACGTATTCTGGGGAGACCTTGTCACCCTATTTTGGATCCTCCTGTTGAAGGGTTCACGAAATCTCCAATGCTTTTCTAGCTAAAATTTCAATATATTAGCGAAAAATAGTCCTGGCCTGTGTTTCCCTATTCCATAATTGGACACTTTTTTGATTGCGAGTTCCTGGATTGCCGGACTCAAAATTGTGTTTGGAATATTCCTCAACTTACAAACARTGCCCGAAGTTCCACGATATACAATTTGTCTATTGGAATKCCCTGTCACAAGCCCAACCGTCCGTAGTTCCTTTCAATACTTAGCCCCAAGTTGGTTATATTTCCATGGCATTGTACATTTACTGTGTATACCTGTTTCATACTTAGACATTTTTTCAATTGCGGGTTCTGGGACTGGTGGGCTCATGATTGTGTTTCTAATGTTCCATGACTAGCAAGTAGTATGTAGATTTCCACAATATATAGTTTGTCCATAGGAAAGCATCATCATTCTTGAGAGATACAATTTGACCCTCGGGCCCTCACCTCTTCTGGATGTATCTTGTAGCCCTGTTTCGAAGAGTCACCAATCACTTTCAATAATTAGTCATTCCTTGCTTATTGTTTCGTGTCCCCTCCACCTTCCTACTTCTCTTTGGAAATCCAATTGGTAAGCTTTAATTCTAGAACTTCATTGTGCATAAACTTTAAACATGTCATTAATGACCATCCTCTCTTCCATGGTACACATTTTGCATTCAAGTCCCAAAACATATAATTTGACCTTCGGGAAGTCACGTCTCCTGGGGAATCATTGTCGCCCTGATTCTGAGGCTCGTCTGATGGCTTTCCATACTTGCCAATTTCATGGAATCTCTATCACGATTCCTCGAGTTGGTGGATTCAAGAAATCTCCAATTCTTAGGCACTTTTTATTGTGCCTGACCAAGGTTTGTTGCCAATAGTTCATCATGGAACATCCGTACTAATTGCCATTAAAAATCAAAAGCATCGATGAGACAGTGAAATTTAATTAAAGCTCGACTCATCGAATTTAAATTAATTTATCTTCTCTTATTTTCTCTTTATGGGATGTATATTACAAGTTTCAATATATTAGCGAAAACAAATCTGCCCAGTCGTTTCTCTATTCCATACTTAATCAACTTTTTTTTATTGCGGGTTCCCAGATAGGCGGGCTCACATTTTCACCTCCATTGTTTTGTGCCCTGCAAACATTACTCGCACTTCCGCGATATAAAAATTTCCTTCTGGACTGTCCTATCATACCCTCTTTGGTGTTACTCATATTTCACTCAAAAAGTTCCAAGACATACAATTTGACCCTCGTACCCTCACCTCGAATAGTTGTACCTTGTAACCCTATTTTGAAGCCCAAACGACCTCTTTCCATAATTAGACACTCCTTAACTTCTCTTTCTCATCCTCGCGAACTCCATACTTCTTTATTAATATGAGATTAAAAACATTTCATGCTAACAACTCACCATGCAGGAACCATCAACATTGTCATTATTGAGCGAAACACTTGATGAGATCTCCCATTAATACACATTAAACCAAGATCTATGAAGAGTTGTATTGTCCCTTCCAATTGTTCATCTCAGACACGGGTCATCACGTTGGCCTGTTCAAGAAATCTACAATGTTTGATCGCTCATTGTCGTATTCTCCATGTTTGCACTTCTATGTGTGTAATTACTAGTCTTTAATGTTAACAACACATCATGCAACAATAGTCAAAATTGTCATTTATGAGCGAAAGTCTCGAGGATATATCCCATTCACATGCATTTGGACCAAGATTTTTGCAGCGTTATATTATCCCTTCCAACTTTTCATTTCATTCATCGTCTAGAGAAAAGAAACGTTCTTGTAAACTTATGCCAGCAGGTCAACAACAATTTTGTGGAGATACAACAAATATCTTCGGACATTAGGACCAGAACTTTGAGTGGTCCAGGGCATACTTTTACTATTCATCCCATTCCGCCCAGAACAAAGTGATTTGGACCTATGGAATCTCTTTTGCAGGTTGCGTACCTGAGGTTTTTGACAGTAAGGAGGTGGTCTCTTGGTGCGCCAAAAAATATATTCCAAGCCAAAAAATTATTCCACTGCGTGACCATTCTCTTGTTTCTTTGTCACCTCAGGTCTTCTGCAAGATGTTAAAATTTTCAGAGACAACATTGACCTTCAGAGGACAAGACTGTAAGAAGTTCCTAGAAAAAAATGATAATGGGTTGGAAATCTTAGCCGAGTTCCTTGAATACCCGACAACAGTTCTCGAAGCTATCACAAAGTTGTAGGTAAGTTCCTTTAGAAATTCATTTCGAGAAATTTCTTGGTTGTTTATAAGAATAATGGGTCAGGCATCCACGACAATCATTTCCCGTGTAATTATTTATACAGTCAAGGAAAAATTCATTTTCGATTGGGGGAAGCTAATTTCCATTGAAATATGTTCCCAGTTGTCATGATTCAAAGAATCGAATAAATTTTATATGTCATCCTACTTGATTTTCGCAATAGTTCATTGTTGTCTGTTTCCAAATCTATCTCTTTCCAAGAAAATAAACCGTGGATTCAACCTAGAAACATTCTCGTGCCAGGCCCTGTGGAGGCACAAGGCCTTCGATTGGTTTTATGAAAATTTTAATGACTTTGTCTCGGTTTTCAAAGATTTATTGTTAGGGAAGGATGCTTTGTGGATGTCTAGCCAGGAAACCAAGTTTTTGAACAAGAAGGGCACACTTGAACAAAAGGAAAATCACAGTGTACTAATGGTCTTTGGATCCAAGGAAAATCCTTTTTTCCTTCTATGCCACATCACGGACAAGATGTTTGTTGCAGAAATAGCAAGACAATACAACTACTGGTTGCATTTTTTCCATGACAAGAAAAAACAACAGTTCATTCTTCTACCTTGGAAAGTCGGGGACCTCGTGTGCAGGAACCTCAACAAGATTGACAAATTTGCATGCCATTTCAAGAACTTGAACCTAACATATGATGAAAGATTAAAAGGGTTCAACCCTAATGGGATTTTTTGAGAAACTTTACTAGCAGTTGGCTTTGGCAGTTGTTTTATCCATAGACACCTGAC
>SNQJ01S0002067.1:58610-71481 GCA_010110895.2 Picea sitchensis
TGTCTCTCACCCTGACCCACATTCTAGTTCTACCATGTGTCTCTCATGCCTAGCTTTGGCACTTCATGAATTTTCTCCCCAAGATCTGCCTCCTTTGTATCCCGACACCTGAAGTGTCGAGATCCCAAACTCCTCGTTACTCCCTATCACAACTCGCGACTTCGGGACTTTCAGGAAAAAAGTATCGACTCTCCAACTGCCAAAATCGCGAATTCTGACTCGTTATTAATGCTAGCCCCACAACCGAACTTCTCGCCCTGTCGGGACTTCGCACTTCGTGATTTTTCGAATCTTGATGTAAGGTTTTCATTCCTTCAACTTGTGAATCCTCGAAGTGAGAATTCACAAGTGATCCAATAGCCCTTGTCAACTTGGATCCTACGGTTCGATTTCTCCTGAGCTTGCACTTGAAGAATACTTGTCGTAACTTCCCTGCTCCTCTACAAGATCTGAGGGCACTCAAAATTTCGTGAATTCTCCACAGAGAATTCCGACCGTCCAATTCCTCCTTGACAACTCCTACGAGATGAACAAGTTATTCCTTCACATAACTTGTCCACCTGCAAAACAATTTTTCTACACCTCCTTCCAACACTTCAAGGCACTAGCCCTCTTGAGCTTTTCTTTGACAACTTCGAAGACTCTATCCCTCCTAATATTGCTTGAAATCATCAAGTACTTTGGGGATAACTCCTGCACGTACTCCTTGTGGAAAATTCTTCAAATACATTCTAGTATTTGAACCTCTTTGACTCTGTGCACTCCTTGCAACAACAGTCTTTCAACGATTCCCTCAAGTTGTAAGCTCTGAGACTCTACTCAGCCTGCGCACACCTTACACGGCTCCTGTGCTTAACTTGCACTTCCGCGAGAATCAGAACAATGTTATCCCTCCTTAGATTTCAGAGATAAAAACTCTAAACCCTTGTCAACGCACTCCTTGCGGACAAACTCCACTGCACTCCTTACAGGAATTTTACTCACTCAGGTTGAGAAACAATTGAAACTCATTCCTTACTCTCTCTCTTAGATTTCAAACATTCAACAAGAAATCATTCATACATAGTGTAACAACAAATGGATAACAGAAAGAGTAAAGTAGCTATAAGCATAGCATTCAACATACATACACAAAGAATATCACAACACCATAAGTCTGAATCAAAGCTTCATGTATTAATTCAGGACTTCTGTACATGGGTGTTTTCAAATACAACTCTCTACTCTCTCTCTCTCAATAGCTGAATGGATCTCTTCTCCTCTATGCTCTATGCTCTATTGATCATGCTAATTTTACAATGATATAAGATGAGGGTGTCCATAGTTGGTTTTCCCTCCTACACTCTAAACTGTCTAATCTACATTTTAAATCTACCTACTCACATTAATTATGTATTAATGCCTTCACCTACTATAGATGAGAGCGGATCGCTCAAAATCTATTTACAATATCTAAGTGTGCTTCCTCTTAACTATTACATTAACATCCACACATTTATTTCAAAACATCTCAAAACACTTTTGCAACGTGTTGAAATGCACTGGCACTTGTGCGAGCTGTCTTCCGCCTCCGCGCTTTCTTGTTGTTGGCGATGCTCCTGCATCATACTCCCTCGCTTTAAAATTTTTCATGGGATCCTATCCATGAGATCTTGCACGGTCTACCCATTCTTTTGGTTCTATGCTTCATTTTCTTAGCTGGCATCTTCAACTGGATGTCCCTTCCACTTGACCAAGTATTCAAAATATTCCTTTCGCCTGGTCCTCTTACTAACTCTTTTGTCCAGTATGATTTCCATCTGTGGCTTCTCTGCAACTGGCATCTGTTTAGCCCACTTAAACTATGGTTGTTCACTACCTACTTCTGCTTCTTCAACTTTATAAGGGTACAAATCTAAGATTTTGAATATCGGAGAAATTCCAATCCCATCGGGTAATTCGATCTCATAAGCATTTGTCCCAATTTTCCTTATGATCTGACATGGTCCAATTTTCTTCATTTTCAATTTATTATATGTCCCTCTTGGGAACATTTCCTTTCTCAAGTGTGCAAGGATCAAATCACCAACTTCAAACTAAAGTTGTTGTCTATGCTGATCTGTTCTTTGCTTATACTCTTGGCTCGAGTTCTGCAATTGCTCCTTCACCTAGCTGTGAAGCTCCCTCATTGCCTTGGAAAAATATTCTGCACTAGCACTCCTAGTTGCGTTCTGTTATGAATCCCTCAATTCAGAAACTCCCCTTGGCTACATGCCATAAACAATTTGAAATTGACTCTGCCCTATGCTTCTGTTGATTGAATCATTATAAGAACATTCCGCCTGTGGCAGAATGTTGTCTCACTAACTGTGATGTTCAGTGACAAAACTCCTCAGCAAGTCTCCCAAACTTCTGTTGACAACTTCTGTCTGTCCATCCATCTGAGGATAATAAGTTGAACTAAATGACAAGTTCATTCCCATATTTTTCCATAAGGTTCTCCAGAAGTGTCCCACGAACTTGGTGTCTCAATCTGAAACTATGCTCCTTGGTAAGCCGTGAAGTTGAATGACTTCTTCGAAAAATAGATTCGCAATGTGAGTTGTGTCACTGGTTTTCTGACATGGTATGAAGTGTTTCATTTTAGAAAATCTGTCTATTACCACAAAGATTGAATTGAACCCTCTTTGTGTTTTCGAAAACCCCAATATGAAGTCCATGCTTATTGCATCTCATGGCCTTTTAGGTATGGGTAACGGTTGATATAATCCTACATTATGCCTCTTTCCTTTTGAATGCTGACAAATTCTACATCTGTCCATGAATCTTTTGACATCTTCTCTCATTCCTGGCCAAAAATATGACCCATTTAACTTTGAGAACGTCTTGTCATGACCAAAATTCCCGACCAATCCTCCACTGTGTTTCTCCTTCAACAAATTCTCTCTCATGGAGAATTTTGGAATAAAAAGTTGATTCCCTTAAACAGTAATCCTTCCTGGATCATGTATTCTATACATTGACTTCTGTCCCTGAGAATTGGATTCTCAGCTGCTTCATACGTCTCCTTAAAATCTGGATCATCTGTGTACATTTCCTTGAGGTTATCAAAACCCAAAGTTTTGACTCTGAACTCCTACAATAGCAAGCATTTCCTGCTCAAAGCATCAACAACTTTGTTAGCAGTTCCAGAAATATGCTTAATTACAAAAGTAAATTTCTACATGTATTCAACCCATTTAACATGTCTTTGATTCAACTTCTCTTGTTGAGTCACAAATTGCAAAGCATGATTGTCACTGTATAAGACAAACTCCTTAGGAATCAAATAGTGTCTCCATTTCTTCAATGCCTGAATAATAGCATAGAACTCCTTGTCATACGTGGAGTATTTTATTTTGGCCTCGTTCAGCTTCTCACTGAAGTATGCTATCGGTCTGTCTTCTTGACTCAAGACTTCCCCTATTGCAAATCCACTTGCATCACATTTTACTTGAAATTCCTTTTTGAAATCCAACAACACCAAAATTGGTTGTTCCATGATTTTCCTTTTCAACAAATTGAAGCTTTTCTCAGCTTCTTCTGTCCAGTGAAAAGACTTGTGTCTCTTCTTCACTGTGTCCATCATCGGTGCACTAATTCCATTGAAATTCCTAATGAATTTTCTGTAGAAACTAGCCAATCCGTGAAAGCTTCGAACCTCAAAGATACTCTTTGGCGATGGACAATTCTTAATCACCTCCACTTTATCTGGATCCATCCTCAACTTGTCTGCAGAAATAAAAAACCCTAAATAAATGAGCTCTATCTTCATGAATGAGGATTTTTTCATATTTATCAGAAACATCTCTTGCTGTAGCCTCTTCATCACTCTAGCCAAATGTTTCATATGCTCTGCCTCTATTTTACTGAAAATCAGTATGTCATCAAGATACACAATGACAAATTTTTCGATGAAATCATTCAGGACTTCATTCATCAATCTCATGAAAGTGCTCGATGCGTTTGTTAAGCCAAATGGCATAACAAGAAATTCATAGAACCCTTCATTGGTCTTGAATTTTGTCTTCCATTCATCTCCTTCTCTCATACGAATCCGATGATATCCTCTTTTCAAATCAATCTTTGAAAAAAATTTCGCTCTGTTCAAGAAATCCATCAAATCGTCCATCCTTGGCAATGAAAATTTGTACCTAATGGTAATCTTGTTAATTACTCTTGAGTATGTGCACATTCTCCAACCTATATCTTTCTTTGGACTGAGTACTGTCGGAACAACATATGGACTCAAGCTTTCTCTAACCAACCCTGTGTCTATTAAATCCTAGACCTGTCTTTTGACCTCTTCATTCTCCTGCGGCGTCAATCTGTATGTTGCTTTGTTTGGTAAACTAGATCCCGATACAAGATCAATGTGATGACTTATACTTCTGATCGGTGGCAATGAACGAGGTAGTTCGTCCACGACTATATCAACAAATTCCTCCAGTAACTTCTGGATTTTCTTTGGTAAATCATCCACTCTTGTGCTGGTCAAAACAATTTTAGGTTTCCTGACCACAATGAATTGTGGATCTTCCTTCTTCTTAACCTCCTTAAGAAGTTCCTTCCCACTCATGAGAAGTATAGTGTTTCTTACCTCTGGTTTCACCTCTTTGTCCTTAATCGACAACAACATGTGAGTTCTCCCATTCTTCTCTAGGGTGTATGTGTTCTTCCTCCCATCATGAACCACATTTCTATCATATTGCCACAGTCTACCCAGCAATAGATGACAAACATCCATGGGAATGACATCACACAATATCTTGTCGTTATATCCTCCTATCTTAAATTCAACTAAACATTGTTTAGTGACATTTACCTGATGTCCTTTTTGTAGCCACGAAACCCTGTATGGACTTGGGTGTTCAATAGTCTCCAACTCCATATTTTATACCATCTCTGTAGAAACAAGATTGTCTATGCTACCACTGTCCATGATGGCCTTTCATACCCTATCCTTGGTATTGCAAGTAGTCTGAAAAAGACTGTTCCTTTGCACTAGATTATCCACCTCTTCTTCTGGCGTTAAGAGAACCTTCCTCATCACCAGTGATCTTCCGCCTTCAACATCCTCTACCTCAACATTCTACCTCTGTGCTTCGGCAATGTGAGTCTCACCTCATTCTTTCTTCTTATCTAGACATTCATAAGATTTGTGTCCATTCTTTCCACATGTGAAGCATTTTATTACTCCACCTCTGCCTCTTCCTCTTCCTCTAGTGCGAGGAAAAGTGTTGTTATCAACATATTGCCCTCTCTATTAAGTATACTACCCTCTCTGTGAGATTCCACCCCTTTCAAGTTGAGGTTGAGGTTTCTTCCACTCTTCCTTAGGCTTCCGACTCCTATCCTCGACAACTATTTTCCCCCTGGGCTGACTTTTGCCTCGGCCTTTTTGTATTGGCTTTCAGCTCAGCTTCTCTTCAACCTTTAGAGCCATCTGATAAGAATCTTCTACAGTCCAAATGATCATCATGCTCATCTCATCCCGAATGTCGTATCTCAGACCATTCATATACCTGGAAACCTTTTCATCATCATTTTCATGAGGACCTGCTCTAATGTTTAGTTTGTAGAACTCTTCAGTGTACTCCTTCACTGACATCAGCTTCTGTCTCAAATTCTGCATCTTTCGAAACAGATTGATTTGATAATCTTTGGGTATGAATTTCGCCTTCATCTTCGTGACCATTCTATCCCAACTCCTGATTTTCTGCTTGCCTTTGCAGCGTCTGTCATATTGTAGTTCATCCCACCACAATGYTGCATGTCCTTTCAATCTTGTGACAACATKTTTGACCTTCTTGTCTTCCTCGACATATTCATAGTCAAAATACRTGTCCAGAGCTCTAATCCAGTCTAGAAGTTCTTCAACATACATGTTTCCCTCATATACTGGAATGCCCATTTTTTCCCTAGCACTCATTCTTGCAACAACCCTAATCAGGTGTTCATTTGTTGCATCTTTTGTTGCAACTTCTTCTCCTTCATTTCCAGCTTCATCTTCACATTCAGATTCACTGACATATCCAACACCGGTTGTGCACCTCTGTTTTATTTCCACGTCCAAGATTCTGGCGCGTATGTTATGCATCTCTCTTTCTACGGCTGTATTAGGCACCTTCCTACCCCTTTCTCTTGGCATTTCCCTCTCCTCTGGTGGATCGGGTGTTTTCCTGTCTCTTCTTCTCAGCGGCACGGTGAATCTTTCTTTTCCCTACTACAGAAAGAAAATAAATCTTTCTGGGCTCTGATACCACTTGATGCAGACCCCCAACCCTCTATCGGCCCTCGGGTGAAGGTCTGCTACAGGATCGTTCTAATTCCTACCCTTGAGTTGGATTGACTCTTCGATTCCCCTTCGGGGAATCCCACGCACATGAAATGGTGCTTCTCCATAGTTCCTTATGAATTGAGCCCACGGGATAAAAAACGAAGCATCAAATTCCAATCTCCCCCTGACCAAACAATGTGGTCATATTTCTCACGATATCGGAACTTCAGAGTTTGTGACTTCACGATTTCTCCTTCCAAGTCTCTCAACTCTTCGTCTTTCGAATTCACGATACCCGATGTGCCTATATGGGTATGGCTCCTCCCCTTATCAGTGCCCTCCAGGCATGACCATCGGCTAGGCTTAACACTAGCACCTCTCACTACTCGCCGCTTCACGAGTTTCAGCGTCAATCTCTGGTGCTCTCATTCCACGAATCTCCGAGACACGAGAAGTCAAGAGAGTGTTGACTCCTTTCACTAGGTGACACGGGTCTGACTGTCTCTCACCCGGGTCCACCTTGTGGTTCTACCACGTGTCTCTCGTGCCTAGCTTCGGTACTTTGTGACTTCGCTCCCCAAGCGCTGCCTCTTTTGTATCCTCACACCCGAAGTGTCGAGATCACGAAATCCTCATTACTCCCTATCACAAATCGCGACTTCGAGACTTTCGGGACAGAAGTCTCAACTCTCCAACTTCCAAAATGGCAAATTCTGACTCGTTATTAATGCTTTCCCCACAACGAAACTTCTCACCCTATCGGGACTTTTCACTTCGCGATTTCGTGAATCTTGATGTAAGGTTTTCGGTCCTTCAACTCACGAATCCTCGAAGTGAGAATTCACGAGTAATCCAACAGCCCTTGTCGACTTGGATCCTATGGTCCGATTTCTCCTGATCTTGCACTTGAAGAATACTTGCCATAACTTCCCTGCTCCTCTGCAAGATCTGACGACACTCGGAATTTTGCGAATTCTCCACAGAGAATTCCGACCGTCGAATTCCTCCTTAACAACTCCTATGATATGAACAAGGTATTCCTTCACAGAACTTGTCCACCTACAAAACAACTTTTCTACACCTCCTTCCAACACCTCAAGGCACTAGCCCTCTTGAGATTTTCTTCGACAACTTCGAAGACTCTATCCCTCTTGAGCTTGCTTGATATCCTCAAGTACTCTGGGGATAACTCCTGCGCACTCCTTGCGAAAAATTCTTCAGATACATTCTAGTATTTGAACCTCTTTGACTCTGTGCACTCCTTACAACAACAGTCCTTCAACGAGTCCCTCAGGTTGTAAGCTCTCAGACTCTACTCGGCCTACGCACACCTTGCACGGCTCCTGTTCTTAACTTACACTTCTGCCAGAATGAGAACAATGTTATCCCTCCTGAGCTTTCAGAGATAAAAAATCTGAACCCTTGTCAACACACTCCTTGCCGACAAACTCCACTACACTCCTTACAAGAATTTTACTCACTCAAGTTGAGAAACAATTGAAACTCATTCCTTACTCTCTCTCTCATATTTCAAACATTCAACAAGAAATCATTCATACATAGTGTAACAACAAATGCATAACAGAAAGAGTAAAGTAGCTATAAGCATAGCATTCAACATACATACACAGAGAATATCACAACACCATAAGTCTGAATCAAKGCTTCATGTATTAATTCAGGACTTTTGTACATGGRTGTTTTCAAATACAGCTCTCTACTCTCTCTCTCTCAATAGTTGAATGTATCTCTTCTCCTCTATGCTCTATGCTCTATTGATCATGCTAATGTTACAATGATACAAGATGAGGGTGTCTATAGTCGGTTTTCCSTCCTACACTCTAAACTGTCTAATCTKCATTTTAAATCTACCTACTCACATTAATTATGTATTAATGCCTTCACCTACTACAGATGAGAGCGGATTGCTCAAAATATGTTTATAATATCTAAGTGTGCTTCCTCTTAACTATTACATTAACATCCACACATTTATTTCAAAACATATCAAAACACTTTTGCAACGTGCTGAAATGCGCTAGCACTTGTCCTAACTGTCTTCCGCCTCCACGCGTGCATGTTGTTGGTGATGCTCCTGCATCACAAAGTTCCAGTGACGAAGAAGAGAAAAAGTGTTGTAGGGTAGGCGGACGAACCCGAAATTAAAAGTGAACAGATGCAACTTGAAAGTAGAACTGAGCACATGCACAAAGTTAGTCCATCTGCAATGGAAATAACTGAGACCAACATTTTTTACAAAGATGAAATCTTTGTATTCCAGAGCGTTGTTTTTGACATGCAATCTAAAAATGTGGTCATTGAAAAGAGAGATGTAACAAATAGGAAAGCCAAATCTCGCACATAGATTCAATTTTGGAAAATGCGGTCGTCCCAAATCTCCCTATTTCACTACGTAACTGGTGATTCTCTTGACGATTCTATTGGAGGAATTGAAGTGGAAAATGGAAGACTGAAATACCACGTCAAGGAATTTGAGGAGGCTTTCATTGCTACCCCAGAGTTTGCCAGACCTTTAGAAAAAAATGTGCCTACTACCACTACAGCCAAGATAAAAGTATCCTCCACCCTCCTTGCATTGTCTAGATCCCTTGTAGAGAATAATATCAAGAAAAGAACACATCTAGTTACTGAAGCCTAGGAAACATCACAAAATATAGCTTCCTTCCAAAAGAGGGCAAATTATTTGCACGAGCATTTGCAGGCGAATTTAAAAATGATCAACGTTTCAGTGAATAGGTGTTGACCCCTTTTTCCAACCATGCCATCAACACCTCGGATCTGAAAAGAAGAGAAGAGAATCTCCCCTCCCCAAAGTGGACCAAAAACTTAAAATCATGCTGACTAAAGAAAGTTAAGAACCTGTAGATCATTGTCGAATCATGTAAACAAGCCATATTAGAAAAGGAAGAATTATTCACAAACCTAATCCAAATAGACTTAGCTAGAAGTACCAATGAGGTTCAAGACCCAAACTTAATTCTCAAATCCGTGTTAATGACCAAAGAAACCTTCAATGAACAACTTGATATTTTAAATGGGTTGTCTTTTGAAACATTTTACAACATCCTTGAATATCGTGTAGATGAGCTTGAGAGCTGGGTACTAGACTATTCGACACACAATGAAGAAATTGAACAAATTCTGCGTAGTATTTCAATGGATATAAGGAAATTAGAAAATGACATTTTCGACATAGAAATCCAGTATGAAATCAATGTGGCCCCCATGAGAAACTACATTGAAGAATGGTTCCAATAGAGAATGGACAACCTCATCAAGGAAGGGAAACAATCAGTTGAGACGATTCCAGTGATCGTCGATGACAGACAAAAAAATGCATCGGCTTCATAGTAAGTCTATATTAATGTCATCTTGTTTTATTTATCAATCCAGTTATTATACCTCTTTAAATAGAAAACTCTAACCAAACATTCATAACTTCCAATTTCTTCTTTTAAGGTCTTCCTCTCTACTGTCGCACACTTCTTCTTTCTACATTCCTAATTCCTATACTTATTTCTTTTTATGGTCTCCGGGATCCCCAATCCCAATCTATAGGACAAACACATTTAAATTTCCAGAAATATGGAGCAGATTCCATAAATATGTAACAAAGATTATTAATTTTTTATAAATTTCAAAGAAAACTAATTCGGGAATGCTAATTTTTTTGTGTCCATGAACCTTTGTTGCAAGACATTATTATAATTCTACTGTATTTGAATGTTTAATGCGTATTCTTCGGAAATATGGAACTTTGATAAATTTCAAAGAAAATGGAACCTTTTTTGCAAGACATTATTAATATTATATTGTGTTTGAATGTTTGGAACATAAACATAAATATGGAACAGATTGCAGGAATATGTTTTTGATAAATTTCAAAGAAAACTAGTTCGAGAATGCTAAAGTTTTTGCCAACATCATAGCATTTTTTTAAATCTTAAATCTTTCCTGTACTATCAAAAAAATTGTATATGATACACATACTTTGAAGTTATTTTTAGTGTTGTTATCTGCAACATTTGCATACCTACTCATCTTCAAATACTTTGAAATATCCTCAATCCATTTCATTTAATTTTACTTTAATGTATTTTACTTTTATGCCTATTCTATTGTATTTGAATTTTTAATGTGCATGCTTCAGAAATATGGAACAGATTCCATATTTTTGATAGATTTCAAAGAAAACGGGAACCTTTGTTTCTTCAGAAATATGGAACAGATCCAAGCTTTGTTTAATATCCTATTGTATTTGAATGTTCTCATCTTCAAATACATTGAAATATCTTGGAACCATTTCATTTAATATCACTTTAATGTATTTTACTTTTATGCCTATTCTATTGTATTTGAATTTTTAATGTGTATGCTTCAGAAATATGGAACCGATTCTAGATTTTTGATAGATTTCAAAGAAAACAAGAACCTTTGTTGCTTTAGAAATATGGAACAGATCCAACCTTTTTTTAATATCCTATTGTATTTGAATGTTTATGGCATAGGTTTTCTAAGTACCGTGTTTAAATTATATACACCTGAGGAAACACTCCAGGAAAAAACTTCCCAGGAACCTTTGATGCAAGACATTCAAATACATACATCATAACACTTTTTTAAATCTTAAATCTTTCTTGTACTATAATTTTTTTTTGCATATGATACACATACTTCGAAGTTATTTTTAGTGTTGTTATCTCCAACATTTTCATGCCTACTCATCTTCAAATACTTTGAAATATCTTGGAACCATTTCATTTAATTTTACTTTAATGTATTTTACTTTTATGCTTATTCTATTGTATTTGAATTTATAGATTTCAAATAAAAAGGGAACCTTTGTTGCTTCATAAATATGGAACAAATCCAACCTTTTTTAATATCCTATTGTATTTGAATATATTATCATCTTGTATGGATATCAAATTATCCTCTGCATGGATACCGCATACACTTCAAATTTCTTCACATGTGTTTGTACTTTGTCCTGCCGTAGCAATGAATTTATTCCCATTCCAACCTCACAGGGACTACGCTGCCATGCAACACTTGTTTATGCTGTCGTGAACAATAATCATCAAACATTTAAGTTAGCTAAGTTGCAGTGGTAAATTAGCAGGAATTTAATTCATCCAACCATATTTGAACACTATTGGATGGTGCTTACAAGGGAGTCGTCTGGCTGTGCAATTTTAGAGGTTGCCCAAAAGAATTTTTCACCAGAATCTAGATATATAAATTTGGTTGAAATTAATTTTTTTTTATTTAAATTTTTTTTTGAATGCACAAATTGATTCAACATCGCCAAAAACCTTTGGGGTAGAGGTATTACATAGACTTAATCATTCAAATTTGAAGATCCAACAATTTCTTGCTAAATTTCACTTAAAATTAGACTAATATATATATATATATATTGTTGTCAAAAATATACCCAATTTCAGTGAAATAGAAGTTACTTTTCCTAATCATAAGGATGCTCATCAATGTAGGGAAATTTTATTATAAGGTTTTCAGTCTCTAAACGATTTAGGTTTTGGTATTTTTAGTTTGAATGTCAAGACATAAATATGGATGAAATGAATATTTTATATTATTTAAATTGCATTTTTTAATGTATAAATGAATTCACTGTGCTAAAAAATTAATTAGTAAAACACCCAAATTATACAAATTTAATCAATCAAATTTACAGATACAATAATTTCTTGCTAGATTTTAAATAAAATTAAAAAAAAAACATAAAAACAAAACATACCACCTTTAGAATACTGAATAGACATATATGGAGACTGTATTCCGTTTAAGTTAAATCATGTTTGTGTCTTCCTCGTCTAAGTTGACAAGTTGATAGACCGTATAATAATGCTTGGTATTGACATAGGTTTAAAATTAACAAGAAATAAAATTTGTATCGATCTATCTTAACTTGAAAAGCTAATAGAGTGTATAATAATTCTTGGTATTGACATAGGTTTAAAATTAACACGAAATAAAATTCGTATCGATCTATCTTAATTCTGAGAAATTAATAGTTTTTTATATTGAAAAACTGTTTTTAAAGATATACCCCTAAAAGTACTCCAAATTCAAAGACTCTCTTGGACAAAAGCCATCCTTAAAAATACCTTCTAAGGTGGTTTTATAAAATCCACCCCAAAATTCCTTGAATATGTAGTTTTAGTAATAGTTTTACCAAATAAATAGCATTTTACATCTATGATGGGCAAAGATTTTCCTAAATTTTACTTGAATTTGCAATTTTTGTGGTAGTTTTAAAAAATTATTAATTTTTAACAATTATGATAGGTCTCCATTTTCAAAAAAAAATTATACCTAATGTACACTTTTCCTTTCTCTTTTCACTAATAATATTTTTTTATTATATCATAAATTTCTGAGAACATAACTAAATTGTCATGTTGTAAGTCTAACAACTCTACTTTGTTTCGATGGATTTTTGCTAATATAGGATGAGAAATGACATGTTGCCTAAACTTGTTTGGCTTCTGAGTACAAATTATGGTTGTAGGATTGTTTCTCTCGAAT
>SNQJ01S0002067.1:72450-91922 GCA_010110895.2 Picea sitchensis
AAACGTTGTGTGCTAAATACTCTATATCACACATCTGTCACTGTGAAAATCACTCTCCTTCTCAGATTGTAATTTTATAGAAAAAAATATATCACATTTACATGTTGTTGGGAATGAAATCCTAGGGGACTTGAGAATGCCTTTGGTGGATGGAGAGAGGAAACTTTTGTTTAGACCCCAACATCATTATTATATGTCTTCTTTGGTAGTAGAGGAGAAGATGGAATGTCAAGATGGTCAGCTAGTGAGGGGTTACAATTAAAACATGGTCTATGCGAATGTCGAGGGATTTTTGGAAGTGAAAAGGGGTAACTTTGTTGTAGGGTAGGAATTTTATTATGACATGGATATCTCGATGCCTTACCATATAGACTTTGCAAAGACTTTAAATAAGTATCGAATGATTGAAAACTTCCATCCATTACATCCAATTCACTCAACTAACATAAAATGTCTAGAGGGAGAGACTTCATAAATGCACTTCTAAAATCCATAGCTTGTAGAAGTATTTTTTGTGAAATTTGAGACATCAAATTTCTCACTTAAGGTAGCTTTGTTGGTTTCTACTGAAAATCATCACCATGACCATATTGCACTATATCTATCCATTCATGGACCATATGCTTAATAGATGAAGTAGATGCAGGGTTTGCATCCATGACATTATATGCAGTTTCACTTCGACATTGAAAAATATCAGACATACACTCAACATTATCAGTTACACTACTCTCTGGCTTATGGACAATAGATAAATTGTCCACCTCTTCGCCGGGAAATTTTTCCAAGAAACTATCAAACTTTTTGTCTACCTCATCATCTTCCCTCCTGAAAGGGTTGGAAGGGTCTTCAATAACTTGACTAGTAAGAGGAAAAAATACCATCTCCTTACATAATATTTTGTATGAATTCCTATCCTCGCAATCAAATAATTGTTTATTCTCTACTTTGGGATACTCATCGACATCCCCTTTCTTTTTTTTCAACCGTTTCCTCTCATATTTCTGAAATTTGACATTATCTTGGATGTTGTTGGTATCATAAATTGTATTGTATTAGTTGTGATTCATAATGGTAGATTCGTCTAAACAAAGGGTGAATAATAAGAAATACCCTAAGGAGAAGAAGGGGAATGAGATTTATTTGTAGGAGGTGCACACAAACTTCTTGGTGACCTATCCAAATTTCCATTTATAGTGATGTGGACTCCCCAAATTACTCAGGATTTGATTCCCATTCATTATTTCATCAAGCTCAATTGTCATGTCATTGCAATTTATATTGAACTTTGTTAATCCTTCATTCAATTGTCAATTTTGGTATCCACTAAAGTATTAATTGTAGCAGTTACATGACTTACAACGCCCACAAAAAATTATTTAATACCTTTGCTCAATTCCATCATGGAGAAGGCATTGGTAACATTGGTAAGTGCGAAAGACATGGTGTTGAATCCCAACTTGGCTCTGGTACTAATTGCAATAAAATTGAGTTATATCAAAATTCATATATTCAATATTCATTTACTTATTATTATACATCCCAATAGGTTTACAATAGCATGCGTAAATACATAAGAATGAATATAATCATGTCTTTAGACAATGTACATGACATAACATTGATGGCATAATTAATACAAACAACATTAAACACAATATACAATAAGGTATATTACAAGCTCATCCGACTATGAAATTTGGATAGTGAGGAATGTAGTTAGGAGCAAGGAAACCCAATGGAKAATTTGGCCAAATTCTAAAGGGTTTAGACAAAAGGTGTAGAGACATGGAAAAATCCATTATTTCGAAGMTTTTTGGCAATTTTAGAAACTATGAAGAAAATGTGGCCCAAGACATCAAAATTGGAATATTTTTTTTACTCAACATTTGATATTCTTAATAGTATAGACAACTTTGTTTGAGAAATTGTTTTTTCTAGTTTTGGTTTCTTTGAAACATAACTATTTTTTCCAAAATTTCTATGTTTCGAGAAAGTGCAAAAAAGAGAATGTTGAAAATTCCATATTGATGCATAAAATTGTTGGAGCATTAGATCACGAAGATGAATGTTGAAAAAATTTCATAATCATAGGTGCTATATAGGTTTGGTACAAAATTTTTCTAGTCCTCTCTATTTTTCCTTCTATAGGTGGAAAAAGTTGGTCTCTAACATTAAATGCATCCACAAAAAAGGTGAAAAAATTGGGAAACTTCACAGGGCTATAACTTTTATCTCTAAGATCATAATCAAACATGGTTATTTTCATTTGAAATATATTCCATAGGATAGTAAATCTAACATTTTGAATTCTAAATAAGTACATCAAATACTTTGAGAATTTAGGTAAAAAAGAGGCCTACAACATTGATTTGACAAAAAAATGTCAAAATGGGTAGTTTCTAGAATGCATATATATAATAAAAATGATATGGAATTCTGGAAATCATGTATACATAAAATTAAAATTACATAACACTTTGCAAATATAGTATTGAATTGGATACTTTAACATCCCATAATTAATTTCCCTGAAGAAGGAAAATGGAAGAAGAACAACATCCTTACAGACATGAAGAAGAGTTTAGAGAACTAAATATTAGTTTGGGTAATAAGGAAACAAAATCTAATGGGAATAAGAAGAAAATGGTAATATTGGAGATAATAGATATAGTGAGGAGTTTAGGGATGTAGGTTAAAATTTGTAGATATAATGGTAGAACACTAAGATCTCAAGAGAGGTAAAATTAGATAAAAACTTAGCTAGTGTTGAATTTGAAACAATTGTAGAGGCATATAAAGGATGGATTATATTCAAGATGAGAGTAAGAAGGAAAAAATAATTTAGAAATAAGATATAACATTAATTCCTAGGAAATAAAGAAATACTACTAGAGCTAAAATAAACTGCCATTCATGATCTCATTATGCTATGTATTCTTATACATCTAAGGAATCAAAGACTAGTATTGAAGTTTACCCCGTTAGACTTCAAATAAGAAGACATGTGCAAGAATGTTTGCAAGGATACCTTAGGAAGATTAAGCTAACTAGATTTGATGGTGAAAATAAGAAGGGATAAGGCATGTGAAAGCTTGGTTGTTGGTGATAAGAAAGCATTTTCAGCCCCATAACTAATCATTCAATCAAGAAGAAATAATTTCTATATAAAATCTACAAGTAAAAGCTTCCATTTGGTGGGAGTAGCTAAAGAAAGTTAAGAACATCAATGAGAAGAGGATTTCTAAAAGGAAGTTCAAGAAATATTTCTAACAAAGGTACCTTTGTGACCACTACTATGACAATAATATGCAAGAGTTACTTGAACTCAAGTTTCGGAACATGACTATGGAGGAATATGAGAAAAAGTTTTTAGATAAATTGAGTTATGTTGGAAATATTACGCATGAGAAAGTAAATATACAACATTTCTGAAGCATTTTTCATATATTCTAGAGGGACAAGATTAAGTATGATGAGCTTAAAACTCTTGATGAGACAATCAAGAAGGAAAAATACATGTATCTTTTGAACAAGGGAAATACATATTTGTAAAATTATTAGAGAGGTACGAAGAAGGAACAACAATATCAAAGGATGAAGGGATTCAAAATATCCTTTGTTCAAAAACAATACTAACACATATAAATAAAGTTAGTGATCTGAAAGTGGATCCAACATGGAAAAAATATTTGGGGATAAGGGAAAGGTGACCAATCAAATGTTGGGGATGTGAAGGGGATCATTTTTACATACATTTTATTCATAAGTAAGATGGAATGATGAATATGAACAATATCCAACAAGAAGATATAATGGAAGATTTGTTTAAGAATATTCCAAGAATCTATGCAACCTTGGACAATTGATAGACAAATCACTAGTTCAACATGATTGAGGTTGGATGTGGTATTTTCAAGAAATCTATTGCAATTTTTAATTGATTTAGTAGCGATTCAAAATTATATTTATGCTAAATTGGTTGAAATATTTTTTCTAAAGAGAAGTAAACACAATAAATCGTCGTTGGTTTAATTGGTTGTTGGGACAAAAGGGAAAATAAATGAGATAATAAAATTCTACCCCTTAATTATGAATGGTGTAAATGTTGTTATAGATGTGAACATATTTCCCCTTGGTTCTTATGATGTCCTCATTGGGACATATTGGTTAGATGCATGCCATGATGTTATAGATTTTCATAATAAGACATTAACTTGTCTGGGTGAAGAAGCAGAACAAATCATAGTGAAAGGAATTCCAAAGCTTATTTCCATAAGGGAGATTTAATATTTGTAGTTGAAGAGATGTTTTAGAAAAGGGTATCAATTGTATGGAATTATATGGAAGAGATAACAAAATATAAAGGCCTAAGTCTTTAGAACTTTCGAGTACTATAAGATTTTTTGAATTTGTTTGAAGAGGTTTCTAGGTTGATACCTAAATGAGACATCGATTTATCTATTAATTTAGTGATAATATTTTATTTAGTATCTAAGAATCCATTTAAAATGAGTACACTAGAATTGAAGGAGTTATACATGAAGTTGGAAAAACTATTGAAAAAAGGGTATATGCACCCAAGTGTATATCCTTCGAAATAACCAAAACATTTTGTAAAGAAGAAGAATAGATATTTGAGGTTGTGCACTGATTTTAGATATATGAACAAGAAAAATATTATTAATAAATATCCATAACCTAGAACTAATAACTTATTTGATCAACTGATAGAAGAAAGATTATTTTCAAATATATACTTGAGGTCAAGATACAATAAAGTAAGGATGAAGGATGAACATAGAAGTAAGGTCACTTTCTAAACTATATAGGGACACTATGATTTTGTAGTGCCACAATTTGTTGTGAAAAACACATCAACTTCTTTCCTGTTCTTGATGAATGGAATCTTTTGACAATATTTTGCCAAGTTTTTCATTTTGTTTTTTGATGAAATTATTATTTATTCAAAATCATAAAATGAGCATGAGGAATACTTAATGAACTTGTATTCCAAGTACTCAGAGAGAATCAACTTTATGATAAGTTAATTAATTGTTTCTTTTATCAAAGGGAGATTAATTATTTGTAATGCATCATTTATAAGGAAGAAATAATAGTAGATCCATAGAAGATTGAAGCTATACTAGGATGTCATATATCTAAAAACATATTATAGGTAAGGTCATTCATGGGACTTGTTGGATATTATAGAAGGTTCATATAARGATTCTCTAAAATTGYACATCTAATTACATCATTGMAAAATAAGGGAGTTCAATTTGAGTGGATATGATATATGAGGAAAGTTGCWWGTAGTTAAAGAAACTGCTCACTAGTGCAACCATTATAAATATTATTGATCCAAATGAAGATTTTGTCTTATGTGTAGATTCTTGAAATGAGGGAATTGGTGGAAATATTACTTAGGATGGGTATATRGTTATTTATGAATCCAAAAGATTAAGGAGAATAAGAATACTTATGTCACATGTAATTTATAGTTTGATTCCGTGATGCAGACAATTAAGATATCAAGACACTATCTAATGGGGAGAAAAATCAATTTAAGATTATAATTTAGTGGTTTGAAGTATATATTTGAAATACATACTTTGAATGTTAGGTAGACAATATGGTTGGAATTTCTTTGTGAATTCAACTTTGATTTCAAACATATTAATAGTAAAGAGAAAAATGTTTCTAATGCACTCAATAGAAGGACACTTTCACTACATTTTACAACCATTAGCATGTGTAAATCATATTTGGGAAATATAATTCTTGAGGTTGTTATCCTATATGAGCATTATCTCCTAGTTAAGGAATGATTACAGTAGGAAAATGTACAGTAGAAATATGAATATTGTAAGTTCAAAGATGATGGAATTATTATGCATAAAATAGATTTTATGTTCTAGACTCTAGTGAATTAAGGAAACTTGTAATGTATGAGGCTCATCATGTTCCATATGCTAGACATATTGGATACCAAAAGACAATTGAAACAATAAGAATTCAATATTTTTTTCCAATAACAAAGAAAGAAATTGATGAGTATATAGCTAGATGTATGGAATGTTAGAGAGTAAAGGTTGAACACATATATCTAGTAGGATTTCTAGCCATTTCCAATACCTAGGCAGAAATGGGAAGTGGTGACCATTGATTTTATCACTAAACCACCCAAGACAACAAAGAAACATGACTCAATCATGGTAGTGGTGGACAACCTAACAAAATTTTATCACTTTATTTCAATTAAGTAGATTCATAAGGTAGTTAATATGACAAAAAAATTACGTAAAAGATATTGTTAGGTTTCATGGGATACCTAAGGTAATTGTTTCATTTAGAGGTCGAAAGTCTACTTACAACTTTTAGTAAGGGTTGTTCAAAGGATTTGGATCAAGTCTTGAATTAATTATATTATATAATCCACATGTAAATGGGTGGAAAGAGAGATATTTAATCAAGTTATTGGGATATGTTAATAATGTATGTGATGGACAATCCATACAAGCAGGAGGATTACTCGTATTTAGTAAAATTTACATATAATAATGAGTATCATGCTTAATTGGAGATGAGTCCATTTTAATATTTTTATGGTATAAATTGTAATACTTTATTTAGTTGGGACAACCAAAAAACATAGTATCACTTGGGCCTAAATTTGCTCAAAGAAATGGAAAAGTGGATGGTTAATATCAAGAAAATTGTGCAAACAAAATGGGGTAGGAAAAAGACTCATGTAGAAAAAAGAAAAATACCAAGAGAGTTTAAGGTTTGGGATCCTATATAATTGAAACTCCGACCAAAGAAGAGATCCTTGAAGTTGTGAATTTGTCCTAAATTTCCAACTATATATTGTGGACCTTTTGAGATATTAGCTAGGATAGTGCATGTTGCATATGAGCTTTCATTACTTGCTAGCATAAAATCTCATAATGAATTTCATGTATAACTATGAAAAAGGTATGTATGTAGTCCTAACCATGTTGTTGATTGGGATTTTATTTAGCTGGAACCAAAATGAGAAATGTAGGTACAACAAGTTTTCACCCTAGACCAATAGGTCTCGTTTCTTCCAAATAAAGTGGTAGGGTAAGTAAATGCCCAATGTACCATCTACAACCCTAATGAAGATTCATGGGAAACATAGGATTTAGTGTGGGAGGAATACCCACATATATTTCAAAAAATTGATGTAATTTTGTATTATTGTATATATCGATAATATGCACCAAGGATGGTACAAATTTAAGAGGGAGGGGAACATGATACCCCCATTTTTTATTCCATAATATCAATGTAAATGTAATGAATAGATGGATGTAATACACGTCCATATGTGAGATATAATTATACATTTGATTATAATATGAAATCCCTAATGCATGCAAATGAAGAAGGATTTAAAAGATACAGGGGAATGTTCAACCATTCATCGGTGTTGAGGACTAATCATTTCGTACTTATGGGTGATCATGGTGATCCACTTAGAAGGGTGGGTTAGTTCCTTCCTACTGCTTAAGAAGGAAAATTTATTCTCTTTTGGGGATTTCATAATATTCTCTCCTTCCCCTGGTTGGTTATTTATCACTCATTAGTAGGTTGTTTCTTTGTTCACGATGCCTTCTACCAATTTAAACTCTTTATTTTCATTATACTTAAGGCCTAACCCAATCAAAAAATGGTCTTGGGTTACATGCATTTTGTTTTAAAGAACAACTTTTCCACCACCATTTTATTGTACTTTCATTGTTTACATGATAGTTGGTTGTATTATATAAGTTAGAGGATAAAATCCACACATTTCTTACATGATGAGTGTTTTTTTTTAATTCCCACAAAATGTCCAACTTGACATGAATATTTCATAATTAGACAAGATAAGTTTGTCTATGTTTCACTATCACCCTCTATTTAATACATGCCATTAAATCAAGTTGAATAAGGTAGGATATTTAGATAATTCAAGAGTAGCTAGGCTGACAAATACATTGCATGAAATAAAATGTATCCCTAAAGCAAGTGGCATAATATGCATGCCACCTAGAATAATTTTTTGAACCATTTCATGTTGATAAAAAAAGGAACTAATACTTATTGCTTCAACAAAATCAACTATATTTCTTATTGAACAAAAAGGAAACAATACATGACTTGTTTTTATGATTTATCTGGTTTTCACCTTTGGTTCTTCTAGTCACATATTTGTATTTTTTTTTCTTTTATATTTCTTGAAATTTGTAATGGAGTGTTAATATATTTCCATGGCAATTGTGGCCCCTTGGGAAACTCTCCATGATAGGTATAACCTTGTGGCCTTTCTATCATTCACCTAATATCATACCAATATGGCTAGATTTATTTAAGGACATAACCTCTCTCCATCAATTCATAACCTCCTATAGGGGCACCTCCTAAGTAAAAGGATGTGGGGGGAGGCATCCCTCATGGCATGCTAAGGTGATACAATTTTCTCCTCCCTTGTGACTCTAGTTGAGACTCATATCCACTCTTTTCTACTTTATCATGGAGCCAACACATCCAGTCCCTTTATGCGACCATAATCTATTCTCTCACACACAACAATTACTCATCAATCTTTTGATAATTTTTTACTACATCCCTTATGAAACTTACTTATTGCTACAAGTTTTAAATGATGTGTAAGATTTAGACATGCCAAGCTTGTTGTTTCTCTACTTAGATTGTATTATATTCTATTTAATTCTTCCTCAATACTATTGAGCTATTCTACCTTGAATTTGATCAATGATTCTAACCAAAAGCTTATCTACTATGTATTATATAACTATTATTGGTGTTCATTATTTGTTTACCGTCACAAAAAATATAGGATGATAGCAGCCAATATCCAACTAACTCTAGACATGTCTTCATAGAGTGTATAGTCTAGGTTTAAAAGGCACTAAGTTGACCAATAGATAAAGATGATCATTCATTGTTTTTCATCTTAAGATGAACCAAATTTGATATTTAAAAAAATGGAGCCAAGGCAATTTACAAGTGACCCAAATATGGGTTTCTCACCATTTTTTTTTCAATTTTGTTTAATTGTTGGTAGATTCTTCTCATCGTATCTAAAGTCATCACATGTATGTACCCTAAAGTATCCTCTTTGTAGTCTTTGTGTATGTTGTTTTTATTATTTATATTCCATTCGTTACTATTTGTTCACTCTAAATTTATTATGTACACCCTTGGTAGATAAGGTCTAGGTTTGGTTTATTTTGGCAATACAAACTACTTGTAAACAATTTTTTTCCACCTATGTTTTTATGCCAATCATTTTGTTGGAGTTTTCAATTTTAATGTGCTATGTTTTCATACCTTAGACGAATCATAGAAAATTTCTTATCATGGTTATGATTCTCTAACAAGAATCGGACAATAATTTTGTGACACTATAGAAAAGTATTTTGTTTTTTCTTTCGTTTGTAATCATCCTATATAAACTAACATTGTAATTTGCATCAAGTTTGTACCTACACAATTTTTGTTTCAACTGTCAGGCATGCTTAAGAAGGATGTATATGTCAATGTTGTTAAGGTGGGTTTTTTTTCTTTATTGACCAATTCTTTTGAGCCCATCCAGTCCAGATTTGGAAATTAACAACTATTTCATTAAATTTAGGACTGATTTTTATCTAATCCCATTGATAGATAAGTCAAAATTAGTGTTTCCGAAGTGCAAAATTCATACTTTGGAAATTCAATATTCATAATTTTGGAATTCATTTTTGCACTTTAGAAATGCAAATATTCACACTTTCAAACAAAAAAAAATCATATTTTTTACAAGTCTAGATTCTTATTATTAGTCCAAATTAAATGATTTGGTCGTTAATTTATCTTTGATACCATATGCAATGTTATCTCTCTCGAGGGTCCTAAATTCATGGTGTAATTAAAATTAATTCTCCTCTAGTGATAGAATAAAAATACATGTTATATGTTTGGATAAGCAAATAATGCATTTTTAAACATTTCCAGTTTTTTTTCACTTTCTAATAGTATCATACCATTAATATAAACATATATATACAAAGGTATTATAGATAAATCTGACTACAAATAATTCTATAAGTATACAATTCATCAAAATTTCATGATTCTTTTCCTCTTCAACATATTATGCTTCAATTCCAATTTTAAACATTATTGCAAAATACTATAAACAATATGCACTAAAATTCATGAATCATTATGTTTTGCAATTCAGAAAAAATATATAGCTTAAAATTTATTGATATACGTTAACACCCTCTAACAACATACAACATACTCTACTATGAATACATGAGAAATAAATCGATCTAAAATCCTAAGCTTATCTCTACTGCACAAATCTCATTCATTCTCCTTCTTTTGCTACAAATTTAACACTTACTAGCAACTAAGATCACCAACCTACCATACAATATATGATCTCTATTGATCTCTTGTCCATCAACATCACCAATGAAACACAAAAACCGATTATATGGATTTGATCACTCACCAAAAAAAAACGAAAACCTCTCTTTGTTTTACTTCCAATTTCTAAAACACTTTCAACCTCCCTCATCCTACATATCCCCTATCAATTAATCCTTAACGTATCGATAAGGATATGGGTGGTGTATCCTTCTCTAACTTGTATTTTATGAGATCACATGCATATGCACCTTCCCTTCAATAATTGTGGACCTAAATGTTCACGTCACACCTTTATCCAAAGATAATGGGTGAACATTTTATTGAAGACTTAAAATAAATTAGTATTAAATTCTTCCGCATAGACACATATAATTGTTTCTCACTTTATGAGTTATATATCATTTGAACCACATTCTATCTTACTCTAATTCATGGTTCCAACAATGTGGGCTTCAAATTGTTTACCAATATCTTATCATACATTCATAAAACAATATCTTATCATACATTCATAAAATCATACAATATTCATAAAGGGTTTTAAATTGCAAAACAAAATCCATGTATTATAGGTATCAGGAGTGGGATGCAAGGTATATGGGGTTTATAGATATTAGGGGTTTTTAAATGGGGGTAGCTAGTAAAATTCTATATAGTTAAATAGGGAGTCTTTATTAGAAAAATGTATTAGGAGAAATGGTCAACAAAATGGTTTTGGGAGGTATTTATTTAGGGATATCTTTTAAGCAAATTCTCATTGGCTATTTTTCCATGGTTTTTCTCCAAAATGAGATTCATTATTTTAAAATGATTCGCCACCAAATTTATGGGATAAAATTATTTTAATTTAAAATTAAAAAAAAAAAAAAAAAAAAAAAAAAAAAAAAAAAAAAAAAATACTTAGAAATTTGAATATTTTTACAAAAATATCGCCAATCATTTATAGTTGGCATATGAAGGATTATTTAGATTCGCCAAGGTTTCTACATTTTAAAATAAAATTCCATCCTTAAAATCATCCCTATATTTATCAATATTTAGTGAAGTTAGGGGTATTATTTAATATCCTATGAACACATGTGCTATGCCACTTGTTCATTGAGTGGAGGCCACATGGTGACAAGATACTCAATTTATTGTAACAATCTTCAATAATTATGTAAAATCATTCCCTCATAACCCAAACATACTATGTGACTCAAGTGAGTGCACATGCTCCTTTATCAATTAAGATATAGCATATAAAGAAGAAGGAGTCCATTATGTCATATAAACTTTATATAGGAATATTGGAATGTAGAACATTCATTGGAGGGTTGGGCCTTCTCACCTAATCCCTAGATTTTGAGGTTGTTGGATGACAAAGAAATCAATGGAAATGGGCCTCCATCCCTCCTATTGATCCTATCCCTACTCTGTGGGAACACCCTTCAAATGAATAACCTTTATCACCTATAATTTAATATTCATTTGTGTCGATATAAAGTTTCTTAAGTAAGCCCATGTATCTTTTACAACATGGCTTCATACAGAAAACATATCATAGTATTGAAACATGAGGGCGTGCGCGAGTGCACACACCCAAAATCAAGGTGTGTAATAGCCCCCTTATTATTGTTTTCATTGTTAGATATACATAGCATGAATCAAGGGTGAGATAGCCTCCTCAATATTATCATAATTGTTAGAGATATAAAACACGGGTCAAGGGTTTGATATCCTCCTCACTATCATCATTGTAATCAAAGATACATATCATGTTCTTAGCTAACCAATATGCATATGAGTCAGAATATGAATCTAGATTTCCATGAGAGTGTACACATGGTCCAACAAATATGAATTAAGTGTTTAATAAATTAACTAATGTAATTATTAACATGAAAAATAATCCACTTTCATAGGGTTGTGCATTGAAGACATAAAATCATAATGCATGATAAACCCTAGTAATCAACTAGAATCATATAACAACAACATATATGTTCTATAAATATAAGTTTGTGACTTCACATCACAGTACTTTCTTATCTTTCTAGTCATAATGCAACAATATGTCTCGATGGAACATACATACAATTGGGATTAATCAACCCCACAACTATGGTGTTTCTCTTGAACCATATAAAAACATAAAATAGGTCAAAATATAAAAATCGAAAATGGTTGGGCACTACAAGAAGAGGATTTTTTAAGACTTGAAGATCATTGAACACAAAAGGGCCTTGATGTGGAGAAAATGACATGAAAAGAGAAATTGGAGACACTTATTCATAAAAATGTAGGATACATTTGTAATACTTTATTCTTGTTAATGTAATCTCCTCCCTTTTCCCCCATTTACTTCTGGATTTAATGTTGTATTTATGCATATTTTTTTAGCAAGGTTTTAACTTAGTATATCTAATTATATGCAGGGTTCTATAAATTGTAGAGTAGGAAGGTTTCTTTGTTGGTTTTTTGTGCAGAAATAGTAGATATAGGACCTCTTCTTATTTCTTATCCATACAACTTTGGAAGATCCAACGAAGGTCACATGATTCCAAGTTTTATTTTGTCCATCTCTCTTTAAACTCTATCTTTATTTCTTGGTTGTATGATAAAGTAAAGTAAAATTTAGTTTCTCTCAGTAGCCCTCCAATCAATTATTCGAGATTAAATAGTATAAATATAAAAAATATGTTGTCAACGATGGATGAGAATATGTATTCTCGGAGAAATCCTTCCTCTTATTTATCTTTAGTTTTTGCATGAGAGGAAAAATCACAATTAAAACTTCCCCACTCTGAAAAGGATATGAAATTTCGTGCTCTAAAGATAACATTAATATTGTCATACTTTCGGAGATGATGACAACTTCCACATGCAATATTGAAAATATTTCCTCTCGTTCATCTTTAGCGCCATATTCAATCACTATGTCTAATTATTCAGGAAAATTTTTCTCTCCTTCATTGCACCAATATTTAGATCCTCATGGTGCAAATATCTATCTACCTTGAACCTCTTATTGGTATCAAATATCCTATAACCTAAAAATATACATTTTATTTGACGTGGAGAGAGTTGGCTCAATACTAAATATTAAAATGGGACTAAATAGTTATGATCTACTATCTTAAGCATAAAATTGAAGATAACTGGTTTATTGAACATACACACACATATTGCTATGATAACTAAATGGGAAAAAAAACATGAGATTCCTAACTTAACATGATATCAATTTAAATAATCACAATAAAATATTTTCACAAGCATACAAGAAACCGATCTTTATAGTTAACTAAACGTGATAAAAAGAAGAAAACCCAATATTGAGAGAGAAAAACAATATTCCTTTGATAGAGAAATGGATCAATATATAAATTTCATTAAAAAACAATGTCTAAAATATCTCTTTCATGAACCAAAATACTTATGTCCTAGGGTTGAATTAATAAGATCAACTTTGGTCAAGTCCCTTTTAGAATGACTTGCTTGATTAGTTCGAAATTGGTAATTTTAAATTAAATTGTTGTGTTAACCCTAATACTTCTACATATTAGTTAGAACAATAAGGGTATCTTCACACTCAACGCTATCCGACTATGGACCACATGGTATCATCTTAACTACTTTGACTTGTTTGAGAAAGATTAATGTGTTATGTTGGTCCATACTAGCATCCACCAATGTTGGGTGATCCTTGACCTCTAAGTTTTTCCCAAGTGTAGTTTTTATCCCTTTCTTTTTAGCAAATGTCTCCACCATGCCTAAACCTTCTCATTTAGTTCTTTTATTGTTGGATTTTTCTCAATAAATGTTTAGTATCTCACATGAAGCTCCTCAAGCTCATTCTCAATTGGATGCATCTTTTTATAGCCCTAAATGATAAAGGAAAGTCTCTTTAATTATATATATCCTCATCTTTCAATTGATAACCAAATTTCCTATAGATCCAAGTGAGATATTTTCTCTCCCTCGTCGACTAGTTAGTTGATCGATCCATTAGTGTATAATCAATCATCACCTTTTTCATTTCTGAATTATATAACCCATGACTATGATTCCATAATATAAACTTGATGTAATGTGGTTTCTAAATCAAACATGTTTTGTCTTGGATATTTATATGACCTTTACTAATTTCCAACATTATAGGCTTCTCTTTCATTTCCCAAAGTCTAGACTTCTTTGGCAAGGTGGTGAAGTGAACACATATGAGCATGCCAAGTGGCATTTACCTTCACAAATGCCACCTTCTGGGTTCTATTGTTGAATGACCAATCATTGTACTACATATCTTATCCTTTTTCTTAAGTGCATACTTTGCAAAGCTTTATTGCTTGAATTTTCATAGTTGAGACTTCCTTCTTAGTTCTTTGTAGGGTATTTCCATGACCACTTCTAAGTTCTTTATTTGTACATATATTTTCTTATCTTTGTTCCATAGCTCAAGACAATTTCCGTCCACAATCTAGATCAATGATTCAAATTATTTTCAAGTTTCATTCATTGATAACTTTTTTTATGCCATTGTAAATATATAGTTGTTTATACCCACGAACAATCTAGGTTTAAGGGAAGTTCTAGCAATGCCATTGTAGTTTCCAACAAACTTATGTTTTCTTCAAAATATGAGTCTTTGCACATTCTTTCAACTGTCTTCAATAGTTTAACTTCTTAGGGAGACTAAAGATTCTATGATTTCTTCCCTTGTTTCAATCTTTTTTAATAAGTGAAATACTTTATTCCTTTTTTATTAGAAATTGGATCTTGACATCATTCAACTTGAATATTAATAAGATTATTTCAATTGAATTGATATTAAAATCCTTTCATGTTGATAACTTCCTAAATACGATAGACACATCCTCTCATTCGTAGATATTTCCCTCTTACTAATTCTCAACTTCTTCATTCTAGTTTGTGTCATGATCATACACAATATGATCGATGTATCCTTTCTTTCCCTCTTACTAACTCCCAACTTCCCTTTTCTAATTTAGGTCATGATCGTAAACATGTCCATAGTTATTTCATTTTTCTTCATCTTAACCTTCATTTTACTTTCTCTATTATCAAAGTTTGTTATCTTATTCTATGCCATATTCCCATCTTTTCATTTTGCTTCTTCATCCTCCTCCCATTAAAATTCTTTTGAATGATGAAGAGATAGTTTGCTTGTTTTTTTAAAATGTGGTTGTCATACTCCACCACTAAGTCTCATATCCTATTTATTTCATATTGTTTTATTGGTTCAAACGCTTTGATTCTTCTATGAATTATCTTTTCCAATGCGCGTGTTGTTTTTTGTCCGAGGAATTTTTTGTAAATTGATTTTAGTTAATAAGTAATTATTAGTTAATATTTATATTAGAGGTAAAAAGTTCACTATTTATTATAATTTTATTTTATTTTTTTAATTTATAATTTTAATAAGTAAATTATTTAATTAATTTAAACATATTATTTAAACACAATTATAGTGATATATACCTATAGTGATATATATGATTTTTTTCATAATTATTATTTTTCTTAAATCATCTATAAATATTTTTTTTTTAATAATTATTATTTTTATTAAATCATTTAAAAATGAAAATTTACAATTAATTATGAATAATTACAATAACATACCCATATGTAACAACGGTTTGGCAACAACATTACTCACACCTTACATATAATTAATCAGACAGATATACCATGTTTTACATCATAACCCCAAACTTTGTTTGGTAGCTTGTCCGCGTCTTTGACACACTGTACATCAACCATGTACAAAATCCACATGCCCTTGCAGCTTCTCCTATTCTCTACAAGGCTATCTGGCAACTACTCATCCATACAACTCTCTTCATTCGCTGTTTTCCTTCTCGCTAGCTCTTTGCAGGAGCCATAGTCCTATAATTGTGTTAAGGCTATAATTATCTTAAATCCTTGCAACATTTCAAGAGATCGATCGCAGTCATGACTTGACAGAAAAACAGGTGACGCTCGTTGACTCCGATGCCAACCACACTACTTGTTAGCAGAACGCTCCTTCCATCATTTGGGTTCCCTGCAAGATGCTACAAATGAACATCAGTTGCTCAACCTTGTACAGCAACACAAAAGTAGTTCGAAAAAGTTTAGAATGCCTATAGCAATGTTGCATGTCATGGTATCTGTGGGATAATAATGGCAAAATCTTATAGTAAGGAAAGGATTATAACAGATTTTTTTTATTGTAGGCTAGGTTAGTGTTTCAACTAATTTAGGAGGATGTTAAGGGTTATCCTAACTTATATATTTGTATGCAATTTATCAAATTAAACAGAGATTATGTGCGCTTACTTTCATTAGTAATGTGTCCTTGTGATCTCACATGTTTATTTTTTCAATTTTAATTTCTTTTAATTTTTCTGGCGCTAGGTTGCACACATTTATCATAACAAAACCAAATACTATGTCCATTATTATACCTGACTAAATTTAGTCACCCCTGGGGACCATTAATTTTATTTATTGACGTTACCATTGACCGTAATTAAGGAAAACAAGTGCAGGAAATAGACTGTTTAGCAGATTTGATAAGTTTTAGCATTTTAAAACACATAATTACATTGAAAGGTGTATACCTATTGGAGATGGGCACAATTCATGATTTTTTAATCTTAAATTCTAATCTGATGGTTATACATTGAAGATACTGGCATATTCTTAGTCATCCTCCAAAATCAATGAGTCATGATTTATTATTGATAACTTCTTTGCATTTATAAATGCATCCATTAACCTGATTACTTTTTAACATTTACCTAATCATATTAAGAAATCACTGTAACATCATATGATTGCCACATTTAAATGATTAACTTTTGAAATTCTTCAACTGTCCAGTTTCTTCATGCATGGTCCTCGCGTTTTTACTGAGTTTTTTTTAACCTGAAATTTTCACTGAATTTTTTGATGCGAATTTTTTTTTTTATCAGCCATCTTTCAGCATTCTCCAACCACAAGTTAGAGGCTGTGCTAGTTTTGTATCTCTATAGGTGCATATTCCATATGGGTATTTCTCCTCCCTTGCAAGAGCGATAGTAAATTCTTTGGACATAAAGGGCAGCAAAAAGGTGGCGCAAAGACTCTTTAGGCCATCATATATAGAAAGTTTTTGCCCAAATTGGTGTCTTTGTGCGTTTTCACCCGCTATCCGATCAGAGTTCTATTCACTATTTTATGGGTGAGTTCAAACGTCATGCATACCTGTAACACAAATTGACCACGGTCGTTATTGTTCTCTTTTTTCTTTCGCTCAAGAATGTTGGAACAATAACTATGAACTACATCACATGCTATTAACATGTTCACTTACGTTTGTATTGTTGGAGGTCCTTATCCTGAGGGAACGCACTTCATGCCTACTTAACCTAATAGGCTAATACTAAAACAGTGTATCACACTGTCCGAGTTGTCTAAATGGGGACATAAAGAGAGCGAAGGGCAGACACATTGTCAGTCTTCACATGTTTTCTATCACGCTACATCCTTCCTTCCTCGTGGAAGCTAAAAGAATAGCCTATCTCATTTTCCAGATGTGTTTATTATTATAAATTTGAAAATGCTATGTTTTTAAACAAAGAAAATTAATCAATTTATTTCTGTGATAGTCACCATCATCATTCGTTTCTATTAGGTAGCCCGTCCTTCAAGATGCACAGGTGAAAGATGGAATCTTTTATATTTAAAAGAAGGCAAAAGCTATACATGAAAAAGCCGGAAAATCAATATGATATAGCTAGAATTTCGTAGCCATCTATTTGGCAATAGGATTTATTTTCAAAATTATTATGCATGTTTCTATCGTCTGTTAAATCTCTGATATATTTACTCACAGCCGCATAGAAAAGATATATTTCGAGCTTGAACATCAACTCGGCGTGCACATGCAGATACAAGGTTAATAGAGGAACTAGGGATAGATTTACAGCTTGAGAGTCAATTCGACGTGTACGTGCTGATGCATAGGTGATAGAGGAACTAGGAGATGGCTCAGAGCATAATCCCAAAACAAATTAATTCTACTTGCATGGCTTAACCAGGGGTTATTAGTGCATGGCTTAGTAAGTGTAAGATTTCGAGTTCAATCCTCGCTCGCAGCTTTAAGCGCTGTATATACAAATTTGCATTTAAAAGATGGTAGATTATCTAATTTTCATGTGACGCTTAAGAATAAAGTATTTATGCAGTGCATTTTGCATTTTGTGTGATGCAAAAACAAAGAAATGAGGGTAACTATTTATCATGGTACGCCATAATTTCAACCATAAAACATTAAACAAATATATCTAAAAGTATAAGATCTTAATTTCTACATGATTATATCAATCAAAATTCCATCATATAAATACACAATTTTAAGTTAACCAACTAAGCATAGGATTTGAACATTTTCTATGACCACCGTGATATTTTTTGTTCTTAGTTGTAAGGATTTGAACATGGTGTCTTAATAACAAATGCATTCGAATAAGCTACCTGGGATGCAACGTCCTGTTGAAACTCAGACACTGATAAAAGAAAAATGCTTATTGCAGGTACTTAAAGCTACAGTTTTAGAAAGATTTTGCCCACAATTGTCAGTTATGGATTTCGAAACATCAATCGTAGATGTTTGCCCAAACTGTCAAATGCAAAATAACCGAGGAAGCAATTCGGTAGATTGGTCTTAATTTATACTCAACCAATAATGGAAAATCGAAATGTTTGTTTGAAGCATTTGAGATTTGTTTACTTTCATTGCTTTGCCAGTTTTGTTTTTGCTAAATGCATAGCACTTGGAGAACGCCCTTCTTTTAATATTTCGTGGATGTTGATTTTAGTTTTGATTGGCGCACCTTGCAGAAAACTATTTGAGCAATGGCCTGGCTTTGCTTGGAAGTCAAGAACCGAATGAGAACTACCCAGCACTTAAGGAAACCAAATTGTTGTGCAGAGAGTGAGGCAAGTAACGTCAGGGCCACATCTTCAGGTTCATGTCATCAACTTCAAGG
>SNQJ01S0002067.1:118223-145570 GCA_010110895.2 Picea sitchensis
AATAGCTAAGACCATCCTCACTGTGTCAATCCTTGCTACAGGAGAAAAGGTTTCATTGTAATCAATACCGGGTTGTTGACTATATCCCTGAGCTACAAGTCTTGCCTTGTATTTTTCAACTTGACCATTTGCATTCAACTTAGTCTTATAAACCCATTTAACACAAATACTATTCTTACCTTCAGGTAAATGAACAAGATCTCAAGTGTAATTTGTTTCAATGGAATCAATCTCCTCATCCATTTCTTTTATCCAGACATCCTCTTTAGCAGCTTCATCAAAACTTACATGATCACATGTCATTAATGCAAAATTTGAAATCTGATCTACTTCTTCATTTTGATCATACAATTCTCTTAAGCTTCTAGTTTTTTGTCCTTTAAATCTATTTCTTAATGAAGCTAAAGTGGGATTTGATTCACTACTTACCTGTGAATCTGATTGAAGTTCACCATATCCAGATGGATCACCATACTCATGAGTTCTTGGCGTTCTAAATTGAGATGGGTTGAAATCCGGTGCTAGCCTTGTTGGACTTCTTGTTGCTAGCGTATGTGCATGTGGAACCATCTGTCCATCTTCTTCAGCCTGCTCAACTTCATCATCATCTTCACGGGGTAACACAGCTCCCTCTGAAATTGATTTGTCAATACTTCCATCCCAGGCTTCATCTTCTTTAAACTGAACATCTATGTTGATTATATATTTCTGGGTGATGGGATTGTAGAGTTTATATGCCCTAGACTCTTCACTGTATCCAAAAAAAATACATATCTCACTTCTGTCATCCAACTTTCTCCTCAATTCTACAGGTACATGTGCAAATGCAACACATCAAATTTTTTTGAAATGAGAAACATTGCAAGACTTACCATCCCAAGCTTCCTGAGGTACATGATCCCTCACGGTCTTGGTCGGACTTCTATTCAAGATAAAAATAGAGCAAAGAACCACATCTCCCGAATATTCATTTGAAAGATGCTTCTCTTTCAACATGCTTCGAGCCATATCCATGATGGTCCAATTCTTCCTTTCAGCCACTCCATTATGTTTTGGAGTATATCGAGCAGTAAACTACCTTTTAATTCCATCAAGACCACAAAATTCAATGAATTCATTCAATTTATAATCACCTCCTCTGTCAGACCTGAGGATCTTAATTGTTCGACCACTCTCATTCTCAACCATAGACTTAAATTTCTTAAAAGCATCAAAGGATTCAGGCTTCTGTTTCAACAAATATAGCCAAGTATTCCTACTGAAATCATCAATGAAAGTCATAAAATAAACACAACCAGTTAAAGAAGGTGTTTGCATAGGTCCACATAAATCAGTGTGGACAATTTCCAAATGATCTTTTGCTCTGTAGGAAACACCTGAAACACATTTCTCTCTGTGATGTTTTCCAAGTATGCAGCTCTCACAAGAGGTTGCAGGTTGTTGAATACAAGGTAACCCCTTCACCATCTGTTTCTTCTGTAACAAATCTAAACCACCAAAATGCAAATGACCATATCTGAAATGCCATAACCAAGATTCATCTAGACTTCCTTATTTATAAGCATTCAAAGAACCACTCAAATCATTTTGCATAACAAGTGGAAGCATTCTATTCTTGGTCATATCTACTCTTGCAATCAACTGTTTGCTGGGAAATTTATCATAGATAGTACATACCTTGTTGTTGAAGAACACTCTATATTTTTTCTCCAACAATTGCCCAACACTGATAAGATTGCATTTTAAACCAGGCACAAAGTAAACATCATCAATACTTCTTCCCTGATTGTTCTTAGTGTAAACTGGAACTATACCTTTACCATTGACTGTAATCTTACAGTGATTTCCCAGTTTGACTTCAGATTGAATACTAGTATTAATGGAAGAAAATAAGTCTTTATTACCAGTCATGTGGTTACTGCAACTACTATCCAAAAACCAAATATCATTTTCACATTCCTGAGTGACGTTATAGGTCAAAAACACAGGATTTTGATGATCCTCAGACTCATTTATAATATGTACAAACTGTTTTCCCACATCTGCCTGTTTCTTCCAACAGTTGTTAGCAAAATGCCCAAATTTCTTACAATAATAACATTGCACTTTAGTTTTATCATACCTCTGATTTTCTTCCTGCCAAGGTTTGTTGTTGCTCCCTCTTGAATTAGGATGATTCTGTTGGGACTTCTTCTTAGACTCTTATTCAGCTCGGTTGTCCCTTGGACCAGAAAATTGATCTCCTCTTCCACGAGTATGAAACCTTCCTCTTCTTCTACATCTGGTAACATGCAGTTGGGATTTGAAAGCATGTTCAATGATCCTTTTTCATATCTAGATATCCTAGATTCATGAGCAACAAGAGAACCAGTTAACTCATCAATTTGACTTAAACTTAAATCTTTAAATTCCTCTATGGGAACAACAACAGGCTCAAACTTCTTGGGCAAACTTCTCAGCACTTTCTCAATAACTCTTTTATTCTCAACATCATCTCGATATTGTCTGAGCTGGTTCACAACACTCATTACTTGAGTCAAGAAAGTATTAACACTTTCATTATCCTTCATCTTCAGATTTTTGAAGTCCCTTCTCAAGTTCTGCAACTTGACTGTCTTCACCTTGGAAACCCCTTGATAACAGGTTTCAAGAATGTCCCAAGCCATCTTCAAAGATACAACACTAGCAATCTTCATAAAAATGGATTCATTTAATCCTTGCTAGATTAATCCAAGAGATTTATTATCCTTCTTCCTGTTTTCCTTCATTAAAACACGATCAGCATTAGACAGAGCCAATTCCACTGCAACATCAACTGGATCGGGATAGGCATCACTAACATAAGTCCACAAATCCTGAGAACACAGAATCATCCTCATATGAATGTAACCAGAATCATATGACTTCTCGCTCAGAACAGGAACCTGAATCTGAGAAGAACTACTACCAGACGCAACCATTTATAAAAATTGACAGAACTTAAATAAACCTTCATGCAGAAAAAAAAGAGAATAAAATTTGGCAGTAACAGGAATAATCTGCAATGAACTAAACAATTGTCGGATAAACTATAGGCTCTGATACCAAATGTAAAAAACGGAGGTCAATCGACATTCAGTTTTCGGAGATTACAAACGCCGAACTCATAACACACGTTGATTGTCGAAATCATGAAATGCAATTAAACTATGGGGCAAGGCAGAGTGGAGTTAGAGGTTCAGGGTTTGCTAACACCTGACGCACAAAAACAAAATGACACGGTGACTTCCGAATCGCGAAATGCAAATAGGGTGTGGGCCCAACAATTTTAGGTTTCGGAATTTGGTAAAGCAAAGGAACTCCACGCACTTTTAATAAGTGGACTCTGAAATGAGAAATAACAAACTTTTAATTAAAATGATTTTCCAAATCATATACGCTCCAACAAATAATCTTGGGATAAATGTAAAATCGGATTCCCAATTGGTAAAAACAAGAAATTACTACGCTTGTTCAAAAAATGAATTTTTATCAAGAGATAAAATGAGTTTACGAACTCAGTAAAATATAAACGCAGAGCAGAGCTCCAAATACAAAGTAACCAATTTGATTCAAAATTGTTTTCAAGAGATCTGATTACAAATTTGACTCTAGTATTTAAACACAAAAAATTTCCCCTTCGATCTTCTAAAAGATTTTAATCAAGGCGGTGTTAAAATTTGGTTTCCTTGAATGGTTAAGGCGGCCACCGTTTAAAGTAGTTAAATCTTTGAGTCTTGAAAAGTCAAGATGGTCATTGATCCACCACTATTAGGGGGTGAAATGATTAATCTCTGACAGATAGTTCAAAATTATTCATTTCCAATAATACAATTATGTCCAAAATCTTTTTCCTTTAGTGCATCCCTTTCCCAACCATTCCCCTTTAGTAGAAAGAGTTTGCTCATATTGAGAGGGACGTATTTTTTTTTTTTTTTAAACCATGGGAACAACAACCTCCCAAGAGTATATCCAACAGCCTGCAAGCCAGATATACCAATAAATTGTGACTCAGCAGGGGCCTAGACGTCCCGAGTCCCACCGAAGTGAACCTCTATCCCAGGGGTCGTCTACCCTTCCAGCCTTGTCACAACGGGTCAATATGAGCATCCCTACCCCCACTGGTTTTGAACTTGTGACCTCCCCGGAGATAGCACATGCTCTTAACCATTGGGAGGGACGTATTGGGACAATGATGGAATGATGAAGTTAGGGTCTAGAGGATAGGACTCGTTCGTTGGCTGTTTTGCCCACAGTTTCGTGGGAGAAATACTCCCCAACCCATACTCACGGGATTTTGTAGGCAGTAAATTTGTTAATTTCTATAAAATGTCTATTCATAATTGATATCCGTCGACGGAATGTTCTGATTCCACATTCCAATCTCATCTAGAGAAATTCCTGGAAAATAAATTTGTTTTTTATTTTCATCTAAAAAATAATTTTATTATTATTTTATTAGAATCAAACAAAACTTTCTGTTACATTAAAATCTATAATCAAAAATATATTTGTAGTCTCTCTCTCCTTCCTATCACATTATTATCTTGTAATAAAGTTTAAAAAAAACATATAGTAATCATTAAAAAAATCAAAATTAATACAATTGCAATGTTCAAAAAATTAAAAAATTTCTAAACAAACAACAATTTCTTCAAAAGTGAGCCAGCCAATAATTTATATGAAATGTCTCTTCATATTGATATCCGTGGATGGAATTTTGTGATTCCAACCCCATTTACATGAATTCCTCGAAACTTGTTGGGTGATTTGGAAATTCCCAATCTCGGATATTAGTTTTGTATTCTTTAAATCATTTGGTATTTTCACTGGTGGTCTGCTAGTAGGAATGTTACCGATGTTACCAACAGGGAAAATATATAACTATACATAAAGAAATAAATAAATATATACTTCAAGAAATATTTAAGGGGATTTTGTTTCTCTTGAAGCAATTGAAAATATAATTATTGATAGATATTTTTGGATTAGTGTAATAATATAGTTCAAATGGTTTGAAGGTAAATCTTAAACTCTCCTTACTAACAAACACCTTCATTTTATTAATTTTCTAAAAACTTAAATCATTATAAGATATGACAAAATATATAATAATTCATTTTGAAACAACTATAACATTTTTGAAACTTTATTCTAAATATCATATTCCATTCAAATTATATACAAAGACAATCGATATAAATTAGTAAGTAATACAAAATAAAATAACTAAATATTTTCATAACTTCAGTTAAATAATTATTCTATCGATTTCAGTGTAGTTTAAACATGCTACCATTTAGATATTGTCCAGCTACATTTTTTTTTCCATTTTCACTTGAAATTTTGTCTAAAATTAAAAAGAATTATTAGAAATGCATATATTTATTGTTGAGATTACACTACAGGTGGAATAGAGGATTTTGAAAATGTTGAATTTATATATACATTTAAAATGCAAAATTGTTATTTCACCAATATTTATATCATTAATTTCAATTATGATTACTATAAAAAAAAAAAAAAAAAAACCTTAAATTTCAATAATTTCTATTTCACTTTAATAACATTTTTTATTAATTAAGTAGTTGAATACTTCCTCAATTCACCGTTTCGATATCTAAACTCTACCAATAGTTTATGAAGTATTCAGTATCATGTAAACTCATAAACTCAAAAATAAATAAACAAAACTTCTTACACGCACTACAGACAAAAAAAAATTGCTATTAATTATCGTTGGGTATTGAAATTTTACGAGTAGCAAATTACCTTAATAAATAGAGTTTATCAACAATAAAAATAACAAAATATTAACGCTAAATGTATATTTAGCATCCGTAAATATCTCTCAAACTATAAAAGCACAACCGTTATTTATATGTGTAATGGAAACCAATGCAGCAAACCCTATGTGTTAAGCTAAGGGGCTTGGATCCACTTCATTGTACTCTGTCAACGCTACAATTTGAATTATCATTTCCATTTTGATGGACAACCCCATTTTCCACTATTTTAACACTACCATTTTGCAAGTGGTCAAACCAATTTTTAATGGAACGGTATCCGGCATTGTGTTAAAACCCCACTATTAAGATATTCGTTAATAATATATACTAATTATTACAAATGATATATCTAATTTTATTTTATTTTAAATTATTTTCAATTGGTTCATTAAGTTGTTTTTTAAAATTGTTTATTATATTTTGAAACTTTTTAGTAAACACTTCACTCATCATGAAACACAATAAAATCTTATATGTTGAGAAAAATTAACATAATGTATTTATCAGAAAAAATTGTACTAAAATCTCTATGAAACTTTAATATTAATATTAATATTATTACAATTTATAACTTTAGTATCAAAATAAATAAATAAATATATATATATATATATAATTATTATTTAAATAAAAAAATATAACATATGTCAAATATTTTTTATAAATATTATATTTTGAAAACAAAACATACAATCGAAGATTGTTTCATTTTCTATTAAATAACTTATAACAATGTTTATTTCCCCTCTAACATGGTGACCTCTTTCCCCTCTTACATGGTGACCTCTTTCCCCTTTAACATCCATCGAGATGGCGACCATAGAAGGAATTTTTGTATTAAGCTTGGAGTTTTAACTCGTCCTGTTTCTCTATAGGCCTTATCCTATACTTATATACAAAACATTAACTTATATACAAAACATTCCATTGAGTAAATTCTGCAAAATTGAGTAAATTCTGCAAAAGATGTATAGAAGGTAAAAAAAAAAAATATCGCATATTATTATGGAAAGTTGGTTGTTTCGTGTACTCCTATATACACATTTCTGGAGTCTTTAGTGTTGGAGAATAATGGTTAACTGCCATGATTAGTATTTGGTTTGAGTTTCTTATTAAGACCTTAGATATTATCTCAAGTATCTAGATTGTGTACTTAAGATAGATATCTATCTTAAGCTACTTGTAGTTGCATTTATATTGTGACTATACGTAATGAAATACAATTTTTGATGTGCATCTTGTTTTCTCTCTTGGTATCAGAAATGAGTGCCCTGGGTAACTCCCTCATGGGAGGAGGTGTATGTGAGAGTGGAGTGCTTTTATTTCCTGGTGTGAAGACTATTTTAATGTGTGTGAGTTCACTATGTTTTGCAAAATGTGTGGATCATGGATACAGACTTAGTATAAGGAGCCGTGGAAGTAAAGGAGCTATGTATTTCAATTTTTCTACTTGATGGGTGTACGATTATGTGTTGAATTTGTTCGACGGTCACAACGAGATTCTCACTCTAATGAAAGAAGGAATCGCTAAAGACAAGATATCTCAGTACCAACTGCAGTATTTCATTGTTAGTTTTATTGTGCGGTGTGGGTTCCATATGTATTGTATTTGTTTTGTACTTTATATTTATTTGTTTGTAAATGATGAAGAACCGCCCATTTAAGCTAGTAGTTCTTGACGTATTTTGGTGCCCTGCAAGAACATTTTACTAGTTTGATTATGTTTACAGTTTGTTAAAAGCTAGAGATTCTTGTTGTACTTTGATGCTTCAAGATTGTCAGGTATAGGTTATCCTTGTCTATATTGTTGTAGTGTGTTTAAAGAAGGTCAATTTTATGATTGATTGCTGAAAATGTCTAGTAATCTGATCATTGTCCTATATAACTGTGGAAATTTCCCCTTTGGGGGAATTTCACAGATGGTAGTGTATCCATAGGATAATTGAGTGTCGAGGCTATACTTTGGGGTAGTCAAGAAGCGTCAAACCTGTGAATACGTCAATGATGGTCTGAAGCGGTTATACTTTAAATGGATCAAGAGGTAGCTCAAAAGTGTGTAGAAGAAAAGAGCGAAACTGAGTGATTGCAGAGTGGGTAGAGTTGCTAATGAAGACCAGCCGAACAAAGATGACAGATATGAATTGTATGTCGTTTCTATATTGTGAAAACAAAAAAAAATTGCATTTCTCCATTGAGGGGGAGTGTTGGAGAATAATGACTAAATGCCATGATTAATATCTAGTTTGAGTTTGTTACTAAAACTTAAGATATTATCTCAACTATCTAGATTGTGTACTTAAGATAGCTATCTATCTTAAACTACTTGTAGTTGTATTTATATCGTGACTATGCTTAATGAAATATAGTTTTTGATGCGCATCTTGTTTTCTAATGAAATATAGTTTTTGATGTGCATCTTGTTTTTTATTTCTTAGAAGGGTCGTTTAAGTCTAGGAGTTGATGGTGAATCCCTGGTGAAGATGCTTCTTCTAAGGTTGTCGAAGTTGATCTTGAGGGAGTGTTGGAGCTGGGGTGAACCCTGAGTTCTTCTCTATGAGAGCTGAGCCATCAGTACAAATGGAGACGACATCATCTACTGGGATTGGAGATGATGAATTGTTATCTCCAGGATGGAGACGACATCAGTACAAAGGCCACAAACCTGAATTTTGAGGGCTTTAACCGCAGAGACAAGATCATTATGGTCCTCTTACTTTACCTATCTATTCTTCCAAGATCCCCTCAAAAGGGCCACTCAAATTGTCCTTGGCCATTTTCTGAGACTCGAAATATTGCTTGGACGCAGCAGAATTCTCCCGAGTGTATCTGTATCGAGTTAACGAGCGTACATGGAAGAAATAACTAAATGTGCAGAAGACGTGAGGAGAAAAACAAATTTCTTCGATATAAATCCCGTGTCATAAAATATGGTGAGATCTTCCATTTTTGTCCATGATGAACATAAGAGGAGCACAAAAGTTCAGAACCCAGATTTTAGTCGAGCCGATAATGACAAATGTGCGGTTTGCACTCATAATGTACAATTGTGATGAAATTGCAGGGGGGCGTTGATGGACATGCCCTTCCAGGTATAGAGGAGGATGCATAACACGAGCATGAGGAAGTGCGAATGGGTTTCATAGGGGGGAGGAGGAAGGATCAGGTGAGGCGGTATGTCAACAACGAGCGCATGGAGGAGAGATGGAGTTGTCACGTGGGAAGAGGAAAAGGAACGATGGGATTGGAATTCGAGAGGGGTTGGTGGATTGGAGGACCCACCCCATGAGTTTATTAAAATTAAATTTTGCAGATTCATGGGATACGCTTAAGGGAACCTCTCCCATCAACCCTTAGAGTTCCAAAATTTTGAATTAGAGTTAGGTTGGCTTGCAGGTTTGCGTCCTTGTTATTGCAGGTTTGCGTACTTGTTATTGTGCCTTAGCACATGGAGGGGTTCAACAGTTGTGAAGGAATGAATCTCTAAGTGAATATGTTGAAAAATAGATTTTAGGTGGCCATTAGTGGGGAGGGATTTCAATCTGACATGGCTGATGACATGGCTGATGGATGATTTGGAGTCTCCAACTATGGTGATGGATTGCATGCCCAGTCTGTAATCCATGAAGAAGAACATAAGCCTCGACTTGATTGTTGGTGGCGTATCCAATATTCCAATGGAAAGAAATCTATTTACATCGTCATGGGAAAAGGATAACCCCACCCACTCCTCCCATCCTGGGTTTCCTTTTGAGGCTCTGTCAAAGCTAAGAATATAGCCTAGTTGTCATTTTTTCCAATGTGTAAATTCATGTTCTGTAAGTTGAAGCTTACAGATTGGTTTGGTAGGGGGAGGGTTGTCGACTCCACTGTTTGAATAAATTTTGAAGAGAAGGATAGAGTGCAACCATCAAGATTCCTCAAGCTCAAGAAATTGAAGAGTGGGTATCTTTTTGAATTTTGTATTGAAGTATTCTACTAGGAGACCTAGGGCCTTTCATGCCACCAAGTTAAGTAGATTATTTTCTTCTGAGAAAATGGTTTTGTTTCAAGCTAGTCAAATCTTCCAACAAATGAATTTTCGTAGGACCAAGAAATAAGCTCTTAGAAAATGTTTATTTATGAGAGAACCTCTATAGGATGCTTGCCACCTATTGAACAACTTGCTAGGATATGTCGACCATCTAATTCTTGGGAACGATCCTTGTAATGTTGATATCCAAACCTTCTTGGAAAAAGGGCATTCCAAAAAGAGATGGTAAGACGATTCAAAAGAAAAACAACAGAGAGAACACCTGTAAGGACCATTGAAGTCTCTCTTGAGAATATTTTCACCAGTTAGGAGTTTGTCATCAACGAGCAACCAAAAAAATAAACTTATTTTAGGGAGGATATATATTTTCCAAATGTTTTTCCATACAATTTTTTTAGGTTGGAGGAACACTTGGGAAAAAAGAGAAGCATAACCCTACTTGACTATGAAAGTGTTATTTTCCCAACCTCAAGAGTCTTTGAAATTTTTTTTAGGGAGCACACCCTTTTAACTAATTTATTATCAATTGTGTTGATGCATAAATATTGGACGGAAGATCATTAAAAAGTCACCCTGAGCAACATCCTGATATTCTATTCCACCTCGAAATGCCATGGAGGGTTGAGATTTCTTGGGATTGAAGCCAGAAGAAGAGATCATGTAGACGAGCTTCTTTCCATAGAGGTGGGTTTCCCAAGGAAGTGTTTGCCCATATGGAGACTTTTTGTCCATTTCCTAGGATACATGTTATTTGACTTTCAAAGAAAGGGAAAGAGGATTTTAGGAGTCTCCAAATTGGGGAGCCACCCACAACATGATGGGGGTTGTCCAGGCATCAAAGGTTGTCACCTCCCATATATTTATGCAGAAGAACCTTTTTCCACCATTCTATTTTCCTATAAACTAATCTCCAAAGGATCTTCGAACCAAGGATCTGGTTGCAAAAAGAGAGGTCTCTGATACCAAGTCATCCATTGGATTTGGACGCTCTGGCAATGTTCTAGTTGACTAAGTGGAGTCCTTTAATTTCTAAATTTCCTCCTTCCTAGAGAAAGTGTCTCAATTCTTGAGTAATGAAGAGTTTAATAGGAGTAGGGGCGAGGAGGGAAAAAAATTTGAAGACGAGAAGAGATGAGAGGAAATATTTAATGAGGATCACTTTACGAGTTGGGTTAATCCAAATGAAACCCCATTGATTGAATTCGGATTTGATTTTATCTAGAATTTGAGACCAAGAAAAATTGGAAAAAGATTTAAGACAAATGGGGATGCCCAAATACTTAAAATTTTTCCATTTCTATATCAAGGGGAATTGAAGAATACTCATAATGTCATTGGCTACCTGAAGGGAATTGAAGAGGAGGTGTTCCGTGAATAGATTTGGATTATGAGGTTGTTGATCATCCTTCCTAAGGCTTGCATAAAGTCATACAAAACAACTTTGAATCTCTTAGCAATGATTGTAGAGGCTCCTCCTATTAAGAGAGTGTCTTCTGCGAATTGAGAATAGTTTATCCTTTTGGTACCTTGAGTTATCTTTATCCCTCAGATTGATTTGAGGATTCTTTCCTTCTCTAATTTCCTTCAAAGAGATTCAAAAATAAAAATATATATAAGGGGGGAGAGGGGGTAGCCCTGTCTGAACTCATGGGAAGTTTTGAAAAAATTGGAAGGTTTTCCATTAACCAAGGGTGCTATCTAGGGGTCATTGATGTAGAATGAAATACAAGGAAGAGATTCTTCCCCAAATCCAAATCTGGTAAGAACCGCAAGAAGGAAGTTGTTCCTTTCTCTATCAAAGGCATTTTCCAAGTTTGTTTTGATTATCATGACTTTGTCTCCATGCTCCCTTCTTCAATGAATTTTTTCCTGGACTAGTATAATATTGTCTATCATCAGTCTTTTTTCAACAAAGCCTCCTTGATTAAAAGAGATTAGCTTTGGGAGGAGAGGTTTGATTATGTTGGCTATAGTATTGAAGATGATTTTATAGGTCACATTGTAGGGTGATAAGGGTTAAAATATCGCGAAGAAGGAGGGGTTAGCGTCTTTAGGGATGAGAGCTAAGAAGGTGGAGTTTGTGTTGCCTCCTATTCGGGCCGATATTTGGACATATTGAACCATTATGAGTAGGTCCTATTAGATGATGTGCCAACATTTTTGATAAACATGGGATGATAATCCATCTAGGCCCGATGCTTTGTTAGGTTTCATTTGACAGAGGGCCTCATGTATTTACATCTTAGTCACATCTTGGGATAGCATATTTTTTTCTTCAGGGCTAATCCCGAGAGGACTATTATGAAGAAGTCTCTCTTGGGTGTTGAGTTCAACCTCTCCCTCATCAGTGAGTATCCTTTCAAAGTGTATTTTTCCTTTTCTTTAATTTGATTACAATATGTTATATTTCTTCCATATTCCTTGGTTATCTCTTTTATTTTATTTTTCCACAGCCAAGCCTTGGCTTGTCTATGGAATTTTTTTTTATATTTGTCTCCATATTGAAGCCATAAACTTATGGATTTGAGTCTCCATTTCTCTTCTTCCACATTAAAGGATTTTTTTTATTCTATGAAGCTAGTTTTTTCCTCGGTGAGGAGGGCCTAGGCTACTTCCTCTGCTTCTATTTTGTTTCTAACTTCATCCATTTTTCTTGTCAAAAATATTTAGGGTTTCATTGGTAGCCCTGTCTTTAATTTTTTCCCATTCTTTAAGTAAGTTCTTAGTTCTTTTTAGTTTTTTTTCCTAGATGAATTCTGAGGATATTTTAATCCAAACATTCCAGGCAAAGGAAACGAGGTAAAAAAAGGAGGGGACTTGAAGCCACATTGGATTGAAACAAAAGGGAATGGGGCCAAGGTTGTCAAGGTTAGAGAAGTACAGTGAAAAGGGATGATAATTAGATCCATACCACGGAAGGATGTGGGATGAAGGGATGGGGGAGTCTTCCAGGAAGGACCTATTGAGGAGAAAGTGATCCAGACGGGTGATAATGTTTCCTAGGCCCAATATTTTGTTGGACCAGGTAAAGTGACCTTTAGTTGGCTTGACATATATTAAGTAAAAAAAGGATAAGAGGTCCCCCATGAATTCCCAAGAAGGATCTCAGACTATATTTCCCCCTTTATTTTCTTTAAATTGCAGGGTTGTATTGAAATCACCTCCAAATATGGGATTGGTATGGGAGTTTCTATCATGGATGTTGAGGAGGGGGTTCCAATAGGCGATTTTTTTCCTGATACAGAGAAGGAATATAAATGTTGAAAAAAGAGAAGGACTTACCAAAGGGTAGGTCAGTTAAATTGGTTTGCAACGAGTGAGTGATGCTTTTCCATCTTTCCAATTTGAGGATTTGAGGGTTCCATAGAGTGCAAATTATTCCCGAGGCTCCTCGCGAGATAACCGCCAAACTTTTTCATGCATGCCAAATGAAGGTTCTTTCCTAAAGGATATTAGTTTCCTTCAATTTTTTCTCCTGGAGTAGAAGAACATGAAAGGATTCTGATTTTACCAGATCTCAAATGAGAAAGAGCTTGTGTCTACTATAGAGTCCTCTACAATTCCATGATATGTCCTTCGTCATTTAGAATATTTAGGGATTCGCCCCTTTGGGGGGTTGGATCCACCCTAATTTCTTAAATCCCAAGGTTTTTCCCAAGTGTTCCCATCTAAACTTCATTGTTTCCCTAGTTTTATTTATTTCTTTGCTACTGCTTCACATCTTTTTTGAAGTGGAATTACTTCCTAATATTTTTATCATGGGTTTTTGTGAAGAGTCTTGATATATCTCCTCTTTCGAACTTTTAGCAATTTCTCCCTCTTCAGTTTCTAGTTGTAGATTTTGAGGGGGAAGGATATTCGAGGGGATTTCAGGGCCATCTCCCCTTGTGGGGTTCTAAGAATCAGAGGGGGGAACTTCCACAGGATCCTCTCCTGGATCTAAAATAAATTCATATTGGTTCTTTGATGATGCAGGGTATTGTCTTTGGGAGGAGGATGCATGACCATGCTAGGAGCCTAGATTGGGGACAACTCCACTTGAGGTTGAGGATTTTTTTGGGTTGACCCCTTGTTTTGAGAATTGTCTTTTCTTTTTGGGTTTCTCTCACTAGTGTGGTCCTTCCACGTTGATATGATGAGGTTTTTGGGAAGTTCTTGGTGAAATGATCACATTCATGACATTGTTTGTATTTAAAAGGGAGTTGTTGATGGTCAACTGGTTGGATATATGACCACTTATCCAAGGTGAGTTTGATGGCTTCTAGTAGGCCTTTCTCTAAATCCACCTCAACACAAATGCAAGAACATCCTTGCAATCCATGTTTTGGATCTACTCTGTCAATATATTTCCCTAAAGTGTTTCCAATGTTACAGATGGTTTTTTCATTGCAGCAATGAAGGAGGAGAAAAGGAAGACGAACCCAGATTGGGACTGCATAGGGGATATCTTTTTCTGGGAAGAAATAAGGAGTCGAGTGATTTAGGTACATATCTCAAGAACACATGGAGTATGGACCGCTTCTAAAGATTAGGTATTGATCCATTTTTTCTTCAAACAAGAAAGAAAAAAATCATCTTCCGTTGAAAGAAGGAATGCGAGAGATTTGCTTTCAGATAGGGCTTCCATTTTTTCTCCTTTCATATGGCTATGACGTGTGGCAAGGGTAAATTCTCGTGAATTTCCCTATGGGTCTTAACTCAAAAAATTTCATCAGAAGGGACCTGGAGCTGTCTTGAACAGAGGCAATCAAAATTTCTTCAAGTTTTTAACAAAGCAGGTGGGCACATGCTTGGGTGGTTTGGGGAGAACTGCAATCAGAGAAGCGAAGGCAAAGGGCCCTGTCCAGGCCAGTGACAATGGAAGGAAGGGGGAGAGGGAGGGACTGTCGTCCCCCTCCAAGGGAGGGAGCCATAGGGGAGAAGGAGGAGTTAGGGCAATACTGGAAGGGGGAGAGGAGGGGACCTGTCGTCCCCTCCAAGGGAGGGAGCCATAGGGGAGAAGGAGGAGTTAGGGAAGCCAGGGTTTAGAGGAACATTAAGAGGCATTTACCAACATTTTCTTTTTTAATTCTTAAGTCACAACATCTTGTGATTGAGGTTGGAAAATTACACAACAATTAGGAATGTTTTGATGGTCGTGAATTCACATGGTTTAAAAGATAAAACTATATATAATTTTGTTGTTTAATTTGTTGTGAATGGTTGACATTTACTAGTATTATTAACCATGAGAATTAACAATACTCTTGTAAGAATTATCAATTCTTTTAATTTTGATTTTATTCTAATATCGATGCAATGAGAGCTCTTAGCATATTGAATTACATGATGTAATGTTATGTAATGTTATGGACCAGTAGTTAGCCTTACCCTAAACAAGGATGAGAGCTCTTAGCATATCGAATTACATGATATAATGTTATGGACCAATAGATCTCTTAGCATATCGAATTAGATTATATAATTTATGGACCAATAATTAGCTTTATCCTAAATAAGGATGTACATAGTAGTGGTTAATATATTAACATGATGTTTATTGAGCACTATAGGAGGTGAGTGCAAGTACTAGAATAACTAAATGCATTTATTTCATTAGGTCATTTTGATAAGCTATAACCATATCTATTTTGATCACCAAATATAGTGCAGGTATGGATTAAGTAAAATGCATTTAATTTATTAGATCATTCTCATAACTTAGATTACATAAAATGCATTTACATTATTAGGTCATTCAGCTTATAAATAGGGATTTTATTATTTTTCTTAATCATTAAATAGTATTGCAAATTATAAGTGGACAATCAATTAATGAATACTATAAAGAAATAGATTAAGAAATTAAATATGAAGATACTAATAGAGGAAAACATTTACGTAGAAATAAGAAAATTGTATTATTGTTTAAGAAAGGCTTAAATCAAGTGCATCACTCTACTTGGAATCACATCAATATCTATTCATCACTAACAAAACATTCTATATGATCATCGATGAATTACATGGAAAATTATGCAACAAGTGTCATGAATATTAATAATATGAATCTTAACTATCTATGCACAAGATATAAGTGTGACTATGAGATTACCAAAGTGTAAAACAACATTCAAAAAACAAAGTAAAAAACATACATGATTAGTACAATAGAGAAAGTTTGTCTTACCAACATCCTAATCTCTAATATCATAACCTTGCCACTTAAATAACTTGTGGTAGGAAGAACGATCTACAAATCATAATCTCTAATATCTTAGCACTTCCCTTCAAAGAACTTGTAATATAAAGAAGGGTCTACACAATGACGAAGGGAGAAGAAAAGAGAGATTACCCCTATCCCTCCTTAATGCCAACTTCCTTCACACCTAGATAAGATAGAGATAAATCCTAAGTCATATCCATACTCCCAACAATAAGCTAGTCTGCATTTCAAATACATACTCATTTACAATATAAGTCCTTAATAATTTTATTTAAACATATGCATTAGATTCTTTAACACCCCACTCACTCACCCACATTCCAATACAATGTTAAATATTAAATAAACTACCTATAAAAATAAGATCTATACCCAATCTACTCTAAAACTAAACTGGCCTCTTATTCATAACAAACATCTTTAGTAACTCGTTCCATAAATGCCTCTTATTCATTACAAACATCTTTAATAACTAGTTCCATAAATCGAATGTTGTCTTTCAACATCCTTAACACTAACTAATTATTATCAGCATCATTAACATTAATCGTTTTAACATTAAATAGCATTAACATTATATATATATATATATATATAAATAAACTTTATTTTATAAATATTATTATCTTCATTTCTCACCTAAAAGATTGACACTACCATAAACCGTTCAAACGATTTTCAAAATAAACGAATAAAATACATAACTCATATTTACCATATATGAAAGCCAGTGATGCTAATCATACTCACATTCAATATAGAAGGCTTACTATTTCACATTAATCTCGTCTTACTCGAACTTTTGCCACCCACCCCACTCAATCTGGGAGTAACTCTAACCGGTTGTGGGATAAATATTAGATAACTGAGAATTAATGCTACTTATCTCTTTCCATTAAAACGAGAGTTTTACAATATAAAAACCAACTGATGATAATATTTTCTTCTGTCTGATATGGCTTGATATCATGGAAAATGTGTGTTTTCAGTGGAGCTAATTCTAATTTACTTCTCTTCCATACAGCTTGCCCGGAGAGAAATTATGAAAGCCATGTTTATTTAGTTAAGTTGATTTTATGTTAGTAACGAGCGACACTATGGCTGTCATCATGTTCTTCTAATTAACGCGGTATTCTCATGCCATCACATAATGTTCAGGGAATAGGAAAACTCTTAATTGGCTTTTCTTTGGACATTGTACAGATATTCTATTGTTTCCTCCCGTTCTACAAATATATTTCTAAGCGAAGAGTTTGCTCCTCGATGCTTAGACACAAGTTTTTAACTCATGGCAAGTACACAAAAGTCCACTTTTCAGTTTCCTTGTATTTTAGCCTTTCATAAAAAATGCTGAAACAAAAGGGATATCTTACGAATTCAAAGCCAAAGATAGGATATATTGGTTAAATTTCCCTTTTTCACTCTGTTAACACAGAGCAAACTCAGGCCCCATAAACGATAAACGGGCCGATCCCGGGAACCCATTAATTTGGTCACATCTCTTTTTCGACAACACATCCAAAATATATGAGATTCTATTATGATTTGCAAAAATTTACATGCTGTACGTTGATGTCCTTTTATTTCAAGGATGTCTCAACTTGCAATATGCTTATCTTTTACTGATATCTTAAAGCCTCCATAAAATAGCTATTGTTTTGTTTTTCTGACATATAACAAGTTATGTATGTTGTTCTAAAGTTTATGCTGAATTGAGTTATTTTGTCTTACTTGTTCATACAAAGGATAAAGTAATATGGCATACTTCTTATCCCAATTTCTCTTCGTTTGAAAAATATGCATAGATGTCCATGGTGTATTTTTTTCCATTTCTTTGTTTGCAGTGTTAGGTGATGAGAACTTAGCAAGACTTAACAAATTAAATATTTTTTATGTACATATATTTTTTCTTTAATGTAATGTTTCTCTTTATAAGCATTATTAGGTTGATTTCATGTTCATCAAATCTCATTTTAGCACTAGTATATTGCTACAACTCCTTTATTACTTTATTTTGGGCTAAATACTAAATTCCTAATGATTCATCATGTAAATCTTCTTCTTCAATTCCCTAATTATTATCCAACCCCTATCACGATTTGCAATCTTTGGTTGGTGGGGTATTCTATTTGTTTCCAAATGACTTAGTTTGATTATATATGTCATACATTGGCATAATGTTTCTTCTTCAAATATTGGTTTATGCTAAAATGATAGAGTAATGAGTTTGAATTTTAACTTATAGGTCGTCTAATAAGAACCATTTATTAACTCTCTCAACTTTCTTCCAAATTTCTTTAGATAGGAACAAACCTCAAATTGGACAACTGGATAGAAAATAATGTTGTAACAACATTTTGAAGAGAAACTTCCTAAATTTCCAACTCTATAGTGGATTTTGTTTACATTTACTTTGCATAGAACAAAGAGCATTCATTCCTTCTACTACACATTTCTCTACATAGGAGTTCAAATTAGGAGTAAGTTAAGAGTATACAAATTCAACCTTTTCTATATTCAAATACTCTATCAAATCTCGTACATGATTGATTGGAACTTTGACTATGTAAATTTTCCCTTAAGGGTTTTGGCCCATTTTAAGATAGTTGAAATCCCCGGAATTTAAAAAAATGAATAGATCAAAGTGGAATTTTTCCTCACTAGAAAAAAAAAACGAACCAAAAAACCTTTATTTTTCCACTTTCTAAATCACTTTTTTCCAATTATAACTAGAATCAAATTCAAAGAAAACATAATTACCTCCAATTTGTTACCATTAAATGTGATGGTAAGATGTATTTGGGGAGTATCTTTATCCTTTTCCAGTAACACATCATCATCTACCCAAATAAGTGAAGATAAAGAGTATGATGCTATGCATATTTATCCTCTTCCTATTCTTTCTCATCCAATCTTCTACTTAATCTACAAATAAACCAAATAATTGTTGGAGAGAGAGGAGGTCCTTGTTTCACCTCAATAATACTCATGATGTAGATAGTTCTACTTCAATTTTTATCATTTGTGGGGAAAAAAAAAGTATGTAATAACATTTCCATGTCAATGAAGAGTTTCTTATCTCCACTACAATAGAATTCATGCATTCTATATTCTTTCCTAATCTTTTATTTAGAAAATTTGACAAATAAAACACAACTATTGTCACATATGCCTTTGATTTCAGAGTTATAGTTCTAAGTGTCACCAAGGGGTTAATGGTTGACTTATTAGGTTGAAAAGCATATTGAAAATGAGCCACAACATTGTTTTCTTCTATTCATTTACTTATTTATTATGTTGAATGGTGCTAAGTAGCTTGGAAAAGAGGATACTAACTATCCCAAAGAAACTATCCCAACTCATGGAAATGTATAATAAATTGAAGGACCAGTCATCCCCAATTTATTCATGACTCTATGACTTAGACATAGAATTGACTCCCTAAAGTGGATCTAAACAAATTTGATGGTTATGAAACCATAGACTAAGTCACACATATGGAACATTATTTTTCCCTATAGGGAATCATTGATGACTTAATGGAACTTCATGTGGTTGTATTATATTTAGATCCTGAATGATGATAATGGCGGTAAAGGCATAAGAAATCCCATAGGGTTTATATTACATGGACATAAACAATCCAATACAACCACACACCCATTTTTTGGGTTGCCTATCCAATCTTAAACAATCTAGTACAATGGAAGAGTTCATATCCACTTTTGAGCAAATTTCATTCCACACTGAATACATGTTAGATAGCTTCTTTAAGTAATTGTTTATAATTAGTTTGAAAGAAGAGATAAATTTCCAAGTCTCAATGGTTTTCCTTACCAATTGGATAGAATGCTCTTGAATAGCTAGGAAATTATACAGGTTGTGAATTCCAAAATCAAAAGAACATCCTTTATTCCCCATCCCGATGCCCATCCCACCAACTCCTCTCCTTCCTCACATCCTCTCAAGATCGAATATTTAACCCACATTAAAATGACAGATCACCAACTTAAAGGTATTTTCGACAATTGTTATGAGAAATATTTTCCTTGCCATAAATTTAAGGTTAAAAAACTCTTTATGAAAATTTCAAAGGACATTTTGGAGGATAAAATTAAATCTATACCTCAAAATAAATCTACCTAAGCCAATTGAAAACATTCCTCCCTCTAACAAACTAGATGTGGACCCCGAATATTCCTACATTCCTTGACCAGTATTTTGGCTCCCTAAACCCTCAAATTTATTTTCCACATCAAACATCGTAAGGTGATTATCTTAATTTACAGTGGTAGAACCCATAACTCTATTCATTTATAGCTATCTCAAGAAACAAATTACTATATCCATATTGTGAAGTTTTCCAGATCATTATTGCCAATGGAGGTTCCATGAAAGTTGGGATTCATTGTGAAAATGTATGGCTTCAAATGGTTGATTATTCCTTGAAACCCTACACGTTGTCTATTGAAATGGGTGATTGTGACATTGTTTTGGGTGTTCAATGGTTATGGAAATTAGTCCCAATTACAATGGATTTCTAGGAGTTATAGATACGTTTCTAGTAGAATAATCATGCTACACTTTCCAAGAAATCATGTTTGGTTCTCTAGAGATCATTTGTTCACACACTATGGAAAGGCTTCTTAAAAAAGGCATTCATGATTTTTTTCCCAAGTACATGCCATTCAATCCTTTGAGACACCTTCTAAACCCATCCAAACTAACATGTAGCTAGTATTGGAGAAACACCAATAAGTCTTTTAAATCCCCCAATGCCTTCAACCCTTCCATGGTGCACATGATCATTCTATTCCACTCATACAAGGTAGCCTCCCACCTAATATATCTTATTATCACCACCCATTTTCCCAATTAAATTGAATTGAAATGATATTTTAGGAGTTGTTAGTTTCTGGTGTAACCTTCCCTGGTACCAATCCTTATTTGTCACTAGTTGTCATAGTACTCGAAAAAAAAGGAACTTGGCACATGCTTCCCAAATTTTGATCTCTCAAAAAACTAACCATCAAGGACAAGTTCTCCATTCCTTTCATTGATTATCTATTTGAGCAGCTCAAAGGAGCTTAATTCTTCAATAGACTTGATCTTCGTTCAATCTATCACCAAATTCACATGAATGAGGTTGATATTCTGAAAAGTACATTATGCACTCACGGAGGCCATTATGAGTTCTTGATGATGCCATTTTTTCTCTGCAATGTTATTTCCACCTTACTTATTCTCATGAAATACATCTTTCAACCTTTTCTACATCATTTTGTCCTCGTCATTTTTTATAACATATTGATCTATAGTCAAACTTAGTATGCATATGTCACCCATGCAGATAAGGTCTTCAATCTACTATATATTAATAAAACATTTCTAAAGATATCAAAATGTGCCTTTGTTGTCTCAGAAGTAGAATATTCAGGTCATATTGTTAGTAATGATGGTATATGAGTGGAAACCAAAGAAAATTGCAGTGAGAAAGGATGGGGGACATTCTAAGGTTCTTAAAAAATTATTATTGTTTTTTTATAGTGTTGATGACTACATAAAGTTCATCAATAAATATGAAAATATTTATTTTCGTCTTATTTCCTTTCTTAAACAAAAAATTAAGTTAGAATGAATTTGTACGTCGGGCCTTCCAGGAATTAAAGATTGATATGTGTGCAACCCCACCAAACTTCACTAACACTTGTTTTTTGGAATGTGATGCCTTAGTTAAAGGAATTGAAAATTTTCTCATGTACGATGGAATACCATTGGACTTTACCAACAAATAACTTTGTTAGAGGGACTTGGGAAAATACATCTATAAAAAATAAATGATGGTTATCTTCCATGCTTTGCATATATGACATCCCTACCTACTTGGGAAATATTTCAATATTAAAAATTATCATCGCAACTTAAAAAAATTCTTGGAGCAAATTATTCCATCCCAAAGAAACGTAAATGGGTCACCAAAGTTTTTGGCTATGATTATGAGATATTTTATAATAAGGAAAAGAAGAACATTATAGAAAATTCTCTCTCTCAAAAGTATGAAGAGAGAGGGGCCCTCTTTTCACTCTACTTCTTTGTTGAATATTGTTTGAATGAGGTTTGTAGGGAATGGTTCATAGATCCCAAGATCTCCCACCTAATCTAAAAAGTTCAAATCAAACCCCCTGCATCATGGGGATACACTTGGAACTATGAAGAGATTCACTATAAATGGCATATATATTTGAGCAAAAAAACCACCTTTAAATCAACAGTGTTATCTAAACTCCATGCATCTCCAATAGTAGGTCATTTCATATTTCAAAAAACATAAGAACAGATCAAACATTCATTTTTTTGGGAAGGAATGAAGAAGGACATATTCACTTTTGTGGTAGAATGTGAGATTCTCAGGGAGAAATAGTGAAAACTCCAAGTGAAATAGAATCTTTACCTACTATGCAAGTTGTATGAACTAACATTTATATGGAATTCATTGTGGGGTTACCTGTATCTGGAAATAAATACATAATCATGGTTGTGGTTGATCACCTTTCCATGCTCATTTTTTTTCTCTGCATCACCTATTTAAATTTTCCATTATTTATCAAGTCTTCATGAATACTATATTTAAAATCCATGGTATGACACAATCTATTTTAACAAACTGTGATCCCACTTTCACTAGAAATTTTTAACAAGGAATATGTAATCTCTATGGAGCTCAATTGCATGTTAGCACCATCTATCAACCGTAGACTGATGGTTAGATTGAATTTTTCAACAAGTGTTTGGAATCATATTTGGCGTGCTTTACTTCAAGATGAAAATCCTAATGTGTGCAATGGTTACCCCTAGTATAATGGTGGTACCATACAACTTATCATTTTTCCACTCAAATTACACCCTTTAAGGTTGTCTCTGACCAAAATCCCTCATTAGGGCCATCATACTTACTAGGTATCTGTAAGGTATAGGAAGTTTATAAACCCTCACTTCTTGGGATGACATTTTTCTCACTCTCAAAGATAATATCTTCATGGATCATCATAGGATGAAGCAAAAGGGTGATCAACATTACTCCAAACTCTATTCTCCAAACTCCATTTTGAAGAAGGTAATTAGGTGTTCCTTCATCTATATCCTTATAATAAGACATCCCTAAATGAAAAAAACCACTAGAAGATTTATCCAACGTTTTATGACCCCTATAACTTACTCCACCATATTAGGCTAGTGTATTAAAAAATAAAACTTCTAAGCCACTTTGAAATACATCGAATATTTCATGTCTCTTTCCTAAATAAAGTGGTTGAATATTTCCATGTTTAGACTAGCCTTCCCGAATTGGATGAAGAAGGTTCTATTTTGTTTCATCCTCGAGCCATCCTTGACAAAAGAGAGTGTCATCTCCCGTAGTGCACTATCTAGGATATATTCATATAATGGAAAGATGCATAGCCTAACAATTCCACATGGGAACTAGTATACATCTTTTATCAATTACCTCATCTTTAGCCTTGAGGACAATTTTTATTTTTAAGTGGGAGGGAATGTTGGGGTCCTAATATCCATACACCCCTCAACAGATAGTTAGGTTTCTATGTATTACTATGTATTAATACTATCAATAGTAAAAAAACTCCCATATAGTAGTGTGAAAGAAATAAATGAAAGAAGGATTACAAGAAGGTTCCACCTACTAAAAAAATGCTTCTCTAGAATGTTCCTGGGAGGTAAATTGTACTATATAAGAAAGTAGAATGAATGTAATGAGTTTTCTTGTGAATTTATTTGTAATTGGAGCTCCAATCAATTGGATTTCCCCCCCTCTAAGGGGAAAGCGAAGATTAATTTCATTAATAAAGTTATAATATTTTGGTTCTATTTTGGTTCTTTATATGGCTATTGTTGTTGCAATATGTCTTTTCTATAGTAAATCTAGGTAAAATAAGTTATTTATACTCCATGTCTTTCAATTTTATAATAAATAACACCACACATGGTGTAAAAACTTTTAGAGTAACCCAAATGATAAAAAAATGTTCTTTAAAAGGAAAATGTTTACACCAACACTTGTCGACTCCCTCTACAACTCCACCAAATCTAGCAACTACAAAATTTTACTTGTTGCAGTCACATAATGAATTGTTGTCTCATGTACGAAAACTATCACCCATGATATCACAACATAATGATCCTCCAAAGAATACTAGCCACCTTCAAATATGAAGTAACATAACCTTTATTCATAAGAATCCTTACAAACTCCATCATCAATCAACTCTACATCATGAGTAAAAATCAATGGACACCATCGTATGAGATGCATAGGACATCCCACAAGGATAATCATATATCCATATAATATCAAGAGAATGGATGCATCTATCATAGTCAAAAAGATATAAATCTACTCAAGTCATCTCATTGATCATGAAACACCTATATCATGATAAAGGTAATGACATAGACAAGGTTATCATTAAATTGTGAACATGAGAATGCCTCCCATGCATCTAAAATCATCTAGTGCTTTAAATATCGTAAACTATGTCAAGTCCCTCATCTTGAGATAAAACTATGCCAAAATCCTCTTTTTGAGAAAATTATTAACCGTATCCCTATAATCTACAGTGTTTCCATCAGTTACAACCATGGAATTAGCATCATCCTCCATGATTCTATCACACTCCTCCTATAGACAATTGGAATATTTACAAATGTATGAAATTAGTTTAATATGAATAGAATGTCTCCTAGGAGGTTTACTCACCCTCATAGAAGATATAGGTGATCATGTATTCTCTTAATCCTCTTTCAACATCTAAGTGACCCATATTGGTATCCTACATGCTAGAGTAGAGTTTGAGGGCATATATAATCCTTTACATACCTCATCCACACTTGAATCTAACTCATCATGAGTCCAAAGATAAATCTTTGGAACAATAGCATCCTCACTCTCCTTAATCACTAAAGGGGAATCATGTGAACTAGAAAATATATTTTTTTCATCAAATTTCACATTTATCCTCACCATTTCCTTCTTCTACATTGGAATATAGACCTTATAATCCTTGGAAGTCTTTTGTATATAAAAAACGTACCCTTGATAATTGAGGGTTCCAACTTTTTCCTCTTCTTCTTAGGAACATGAATATGAGCTAGACAACCAAACACATGGAAATAAGATGAATTTGGTTTCACACTAGTAAATTTGTTCTTTGGTTTCATGTCCTTCAAGATCTTGTGAGAAGACCTATACAACATATACACATATGTATTACAAGACTTGGACCTAAAAACACATGGGAAAATCCATGTCATCCAATCAAAGACTTTACACTCTCAATGATGGACCCATTATTCCTCTTAGCAACCCCATTCTAATATTGGTTGTAAGGAACATTAAACACATTATTGATCCTTACTTCCTTGAAAAAACAATCAAACTATGTGGAGGTATAATATCCTCCATTATCTGAATGAAGTAATTTGATATTCGTCCCTATTTGATTTTCAACCAAGGCCTTGAACTATGTCAACTATCTAAAGACTTCATTCTTAGTATTTAAAAGATAAATCCATTCCCCAGAGAGAAATTTTCAATAAAATTGAAATTATACCAAATATGTATTAAGAAGAAGACATAGGTCCACAAATGTATAAAGGGATTACATCATGATTTCCTCTTGATCTATTCTCTCTGCTAGAAAAAAATGGTCTTGACATTCTTATCAAGAGCACATCCTTTGCAAACACCTTCCTTCTCTATCCTGAATTAAGGAAATTACTGCACTAAGTTATTCAAGATAGGAACTTCTCAATAATGAAAAAGACCAGTATTCCTATTCCATAACTCACATGACATGGTACAACCATGCATGGAAGCACCATTCTCAACAAAATCTTCTTGCAACCTATAAAGACCTCCAAAATTAACCACTTTTCCCACAACATGGACTCATGTTCTAAGGTTTACCTCCTTAGCATAAAACTTGGCATATAATGAATATTTTAAATATAGGTATATTGAAAGAATATTTTTCATCAAATTAGGAACAAACATAACATTACTCAACTCAATAAAATCACATATAGGTGTTTGAAAGGAAATAGATTCAACTCCTCTCACATGATAAGTGGAATAATAATTGATATCCATGCTCATGCCACCCTCTTCCTTATGAATCCTAATAAAGAAAAGGATGTGATATATCATATTCCTTGAAGCCTTACTATCCACATAATATCAAACACTAGACATACTATTAAAATACAAGAAAGAAACCAAAGTCATATCCACCCTAGAAAATTTTCAATATCAAGAAGTGATAACCCTTCCAAGGGTCCAAGTGCTTCCCTTTAGAAACCTAGGCTATCAAATAAAACAAACTCAAACCTGGTCAAGCACCCCTCCTAGGAAATATTCAACTAAGATAAAATATTCTTCTTACACATAGAATGGTCTTAACCACACAAGCTTTGATACCATGTACAAATTTCTAAAATGATTTGATATCGTCTGGAAATTTCCACTCAATTTGATTTTTAATGAAATGTATAAATTTCACCTCTTTAGCTAGAAGTTCCCTAGATATTAACCTTTTGAATTTTATCCTTAGGACTAATATGAAATACAAACAAAACAACAAAATTATCGGACCATATTTCAACCCTTAAGAACCCCAAGGGAACCCATATGAAGTTGATGGTTGAAAAATTGAAATGGGGTGCATAGAAATGCACACACACAAACATGCACACACATGAATGTGCTCTCCTTCCTAGAAATTCACGTGCATTTGTGAGCCTATATCCTCTGTGTTCTCTAAACCACCATACAGTCTTCCAACTCAGTGCCAAGTCAGTGTTTTGACGCATGTGTGTGCACTCCTAAGAATACAAGTGTGTTCTTGAGAATGAATACGAATTCCTAAGTGCAAGAGTTATTCTAAGTGAACACACACTCTTTTTATTTTTAATAGAAAAAATATCATGTGGCTTGTCCATTGTTACCCAATAGATCATGTGGCGTGTTTTCTCCTTCATTGAGAAATTTTAAGAGAGCTTGAGGAGGCATTGTAAGAGTCTACCAATGTCATGTTTGATTGGTTCTAGATAAGTTTCTAAATCTTATTGTTTTTTTATTTAATAATTAATTTTTTTTAATTTTGAAATCAAATAAAAAATTATTTTCCCCTCTCTAAATACAACATATTTAAATAACATGGAGCCTACACTTGGAGAAAACCCAATCCCACCATCACAACATGAATATAGACAAAAAACTAACCCATAACTA
>SNQJ01S0002068.1:6155-23317 GCA_010110895.2 Picea sitchensis
TTTGTATAAATTCTTAAGCTGCATATTTGACTTCTGAGCTTATGAAATGGAAACTGATGGTTAAGAAATGGAAGAAAACCCTCCAGGAAAATGAATATGCAAGGAGGAAGCAACTTCCAAATCTTTAATATAATAATTCACCATCATGCAAGGTCATCACCATGTTAATCAGTAAGGCTCTTTAGATTTTCAACATAGATGGATTTTAGACTTGGAATAACAATTTAAAATATAAAATAATTCAATGGATACAGGCCATGTAATCATAGGATAACAATATTAAGTTTTATGCATAGGTTCACAGCACGGTAACAGGGGATCCATAGAACAATTTGTAGCATATTTCGTAGTATAACAACAAAGGCCAAGAAAGAGATATGCACAATGCCTCTGACAGCAAGATTTGCTCAATTGTGATAGAAGAGGCTCGAAATACTGCATATAAGATGAGAATTTGGTGATAGAAAAGGTAAAGACGTATGTTAGGAATGTAGATCCTCAATTCGTAGTGCCTAGGAAAAGAAACATAAGCACAACCTTAATATGATCTTCAACAGAGCTCTAAAAACTCAAGGAGTGCCTCGACATCTTGGTTTAGCAGTAGATATGCTTTAGATTGTATGAAATGACCTGCAACAAATCTAACTTCCAATTCCCCTCTGCTAGCCAGTCTACAGCAGATTCTGTAGCGCATGTCTGAACTAGGAGTTTCTGCAGTGCCAAACTAGGAGTAAATTTGAAATCTTTGAGAAAACAATTATACATCCTTAAATGACTAGATCCCAAATTATTTTCTTTAAATCATGGATGTTGAAAACAATGAGATTGATTGACACAAGCCTCATAAGTGCAATAATGGTAATGAGGTAATATGTACTCAATATGTTTTATACAATCTCTTGATGATATGACACCTTACTAAAATGAATTTGATTTGACCTTCTAACAGGTAGAGGGACAAAGTGGAGGGGTTTATGTGCATAGTGGAAGTGGTGACATGTAAGGGTAGTGGTGGCATATAATCGTGTGTTGGGATGAAGACATAAACCAAAGGTATGGGCTAACCTCAACCTTAAATTATTTTTGCTAAGACCTAAGAAAAACATAAGGAGGAGATCAAAAGTAAAGCTTAAACAAGGCTAAGGATAAAAAATAAAAAATCTAAGGATGAATTGACCCATAACAACTACATGTGATAACAAGAAATATAAGGGAATACACCCTCTTAGCTTAAACCCTATCTTAGAGAAAATTTCCTTGGGAGGTAAAAAGGCTTACACCCCAAAGGAGGTAGTTTCTCTAAGCTCATTGTGACTCCATTAACCAAATAGTAAAGGCACTTGTCATTGATTTGTTGCATTGGAGATATAAAATTATTGCATTGGGAAACGTGAATTTCGGTCATTTTTGCTTCTTGCTACGTAGATTGTTTTCCTTGTGCCTTGAGCACCTCAAAGCCACTACTAGGGTGTCAGAATATAGGGGGATACTTATTTATTCTGTTAAAAAATTTCTTATTAATCAATTAGGGTTGTATAAACCCTAACTTACTTTCTTAAATAATTCTTTATTCAACCATTGGTTTTGGCTCAAATTTTGCACACTTACTCTACTTGTTCTAGTGCATGTTTTGGAAAATTTTGAGAGGATTATAGTGGCTGATTTTATTTTTGTAACACATTTAATGTTACATCCATAAGGCTGATATAATTTGTTTTAGACAAATGTTTACAACAACCTTATCTTTTGTGCTAAAATTTTGGATTTTCATCTTGAGTTTAGCTAGTTTTCTCTTGTATTTTCTACTTGATATCTATCAGTTATTGAGCATATTCTAGTATCATTTAGTTTTTGATATATATTTTTATCTACTGCTTCAAATTAAGGACAAAAATATTAACTTGATGATCCAACTAACATATATTGTTGCAAAGTGGCTTTTCTTGTGTCTTGGGCAGGTACACTCATCGATAAAAGAACTATACTTGTGGGGCAGTCATTACGTAACTTGCAAGGCATCTCTCCCCACCTATACTTCCATTTATAATTTACCTATAGGGGATTCATTTCCACTTCACTCCATCTCCATCTCAATCCCCCTAGGTTCATCGGGATCACCTCCCAAGAGTGACCTAGTCACCCTTGAAGTGCGGGACCTACATCGAGGTTACATTGGGTGTAGGATTCCCATAGTTGTAGAGTTTGTTCCATGGATAGGTTGATATTTTCCCAACCTACAACTTGTGCCATAATAGGATACAAGGATCCTTCATCATTGAAAACATATGGGAGGCTTGGAAACATGTATCCAAATGAATTTCTTGAAGCTTTTCAAGAAACAAAAGATGATGGAATCTCTCTTTCCATCCAATTTAAGGATGGAAGTTGCATGACCAATATTTGGTAGAACTCCATGAGATTCAAGGGAAAATATTGTCTAAAAGTGGAATCTTCTTATGGATAAGCATTTGAGATTCAAAAAAAAAGATGTATATTGAGTGGAACACTTTAGAAAAATACAAATATTTGATACCTATGGATCATAATTTTTATTGGAGACATCAAGAAACTCCCAATAAAGGATATTTAAAAATAAATAATATCTTACAAGTGCTAATTTGGTGACACTAGAAATGGGATTCTGATAAGCCCGTTAATTATTATAACAACATAAATTTGTACCTTCTTATGCAAAAGAATACACCCTTGGTCCCTACATTGATTCCATAATGATCTACCTCAAATAGGGAGTTTCAATGGATTGTCCATTTGAGCAAGGTGTGATCTTATCAAATCTCCTCCAAAATTCAATTATTTGCATCATCTGTGATTTATTAAGGGATGCCTACTAAGGCTAAACTTGATAAGGGAAATTTCATTGATGATAATGTCCAGTTTGATCTAAAATTGAGACTCTCGAACATATTTTCTAGGAGCACCAATTTTCTTGATATTGTTGGGAACATGTATAGGAGAAGTTTTCATACATATTTCAGGGTACATATCATTAGAGAGAAATACCCTTTGGTGATTCAAACACTCTCATTCTCTCACCTTTTGTGGGCATGTGTATTTTCATCCATGTTATGCTTACGTTTTGTGTTTGGAAAATGCATTTCAATTGTGTTTTTGATGACTCTGATAACATTGTCTTCTCATTCCAAAAGTTGTGGTAGGTTGAGGTATGCACCTATTATGGCACAAGTTGTAGGTTGGGAAAATCCCGACCCAACCAAGGAACTATTGAAGCATAAAACTAACTTACATTAGTTTATACCTAGATTAGACTCCTAGATCTTGGTTAATATATTCATTCACACTTTATTTCACCTAATTTGGCCACATAGAGAAGAAGGGCGCCTCATCCCTAGATTTTAGGGAAAACTGTTATTTTTAGATCAAGACTCAACTCACCGATTCTTGATTTTCTTGATTTATTCTTGATTTATTCCAACTCCCCCATGCAAAAACTCATCCATTATTAAGGAATGTGCACCTCCTCTTTGAGTGAGAGATTTATTCCTTAATTAATGATTTTTTTCGTTACTATTATTAGTAACTGTTATTTCGGGTCAGTTAAGTGAGTTGGAACTGCTTCTCTTGTCAGTTAAGTGAGCTCAAGTGAGATAATGTGCATCACTTGACTCTTGTGGGAATTAATGAGTGTTTGACATGTGTCTTTAGTGTTCTAGGTCGAACTATGTGGTCTCCCTTAGCCTATGAAACCTATTTTAGCTTTTTCTAGCTTTTTTTAACTAGAATTTCTATGTTGGAAATTCTATATATTCACCTCCTCTCCTCCTTTTGAGGACGATTTCTCATGTATGTTCATTTTTTATTAATATAATTATCTAATTTATGGAGAAAAAACTTTCTCTCGTCTCTTGAATATCAGCAAATTGTATGTGTTCAATTTAACTAGAATTCTAGATCTATCGGGGTTTCTACAGGAATTCTACATGGTATCAGAGCTAGATTGAATCTAGTGGATTGTACACGGTTTTATTTGGAGGTATATATCATCAGGAGGTGCAAAAAGAAGCAATGGATCATCTCTCTCATCCCACAAAACTTGTTCTAAATCCTTTCAATTACTTCGAATGGAAGACAACAATCTCTCTGCTCCTCCGAAGCAAAGGGCTTTACAGGGTAACAATGGGAACGGAGAAAGAACCGACTGCTACAGCGGAGAAGATCAAGTATTTCAATAAATCAGATGAAGAAATTGGGCTGATATGCCTATCAATTTCCATAGATCTCCTATTTCATGTCAGTGGAGCCACTACTCCCGATGTGCTCTAGACCACATTGGAAGGACTATTCAACAAACAGGATGCAATGAGAGTGCATCAAGTGGAGAATGAACTCATATCCCTAAGTCCAATTCATTTTAGTAACCTGCAATAATTCTTCACCAAGTTCAAATCCCTCCTTTTTGAACTTAATGCATGTGGAGTCAATAAAAAGGAAGATCAGCTCATCCTTTCAATTCTCTTGAAATTAGGCACTGAATATTTTGTATTTGTATCGTCTTTTCAAGCATCTAAATTGACTCAGGAAACATGGAAAATGCCTCCATTGAATGATTTCATTGCAGAATTGACTCAAGAGAAATCTAAGTTATTCCAAATGGGTGCCATCAATCATTCCAAGAAAAAATCACTTGCGGCTATTGATGCTCCAAAGAGAAGTGGAAAACACAAGCAAAAAGGAAAGGGTAAATTTCCTGAATCGAAGAAGGAGAGATCCTCACAATCTTCAAAGAACTCTTCTGATCCTAAGGGTAATAATAAGAAGGAAATAACACTTTGAAGCTAATGTTCCAAAGGTTTTCATCCCGAATAAAATTGCATGAGGAAGACTATTGATGAGATGGCTAAGCAATTGTAGCAGCACAATCTCACGGTGCCCAAAAAGTCAAAGAAGAAAGATGATAATAGAACGGGAGGGAGAGCACGAGATGGTCATGCTTTAATGGCTGTCACATCCAATCCATCAGCTTGGATCCTTAATTCAGGTGCATTTAACCATATGGATTCATAAAAATATGAATTTTCCTCCATCGAAGAAAGCATCGGATCCCCAATTTACTTGGGAGATGCCACACCCGCAAAGGTGTACGGAGAAGGAATTGTTGATCTTGAAGGGGGTTGCTTCACAAATGTGCTTCATGTTTCCTCGCTATCCACAAATCTTATCTCAATATATCATATCACTCATTCCGGCTCTGGAAGGAATTTGTATGTCACTCCGGACTCTACAGTGATTACCGACATTTCCACAGGCTCACAACTTGCACATGGAATTGCAGATCACGGTTCTCGTTTGTATTTCTTCTCCCACTTTGTTCCTAAATCTATTAGCACTATATTTATGTCACAATATAATAATATCATCAGGTTATGGCATGAAATATTTGTCCATCTAAACTATAAGTACTTGCATCAACTCAGCAAGGAAAACATGGTAGAAGGATTGCCAACTATTAAATTCACAAGCGGTGTATGTCAAGGATGCATTCTTGGCAAACATCCAGAGAAAAAGTTTGACAAAGGGAAGGCACAGAGAGATTCTTCAACTCTTGGGATGATTCACAGTGACATCATGGGCCCTTTCCCACATCCTTCAATCATTAAGGATCGATATGTACTCACCTTCATAGATGATTTCTCTCGCTTTACTTGGGTTTTTTTTTTAAATTAAAATCGAAAGTATTTGAATGCCTTACAAAATTTAAATCACTTGCTGAGAATGAGTCTGGGTGTAATATTAAGATACTCCGTACTGATAATGGGGGGATTATGTCAAAAAATATGTGCAGAAACTTTGTATTGATGCAGGTATACAACTACAACACACAGTGCCATATACACCACAATAGAACGGTGTTGTGGAGAGGAAAAAACAGTCCTTAAAAGAGATGGCCAATTGTTTTCTACAGTCGAAATCATTAGCTCCCAAGCTATGGGATGAATCTATTAATTGTGTAGCATACATTCATAATTGAGGTCCTCACAATTCACTCAAAGGCACTACTCCTTTTGAATGTTGGACCGGAAAGAAATCGAAAGTGTCACACTTTCGCATTTTTGGTTCACGAGCGTGGGCTCACATTCCGAAAGATAAGAGGAAGGATTTGGAGCCTCAAAGTGTTGAATGCATATTTGTTAGATATATTGAAGGTGTCAAAGGATATAGATTTTTGGACTCTCACACTGAAAATTTCATTCTAGCTCGAAGTGTGAAGTTTGAAGAAGAATCATTGCATGATTTTTCATAAGACCCTACCGAGGAATCGCTTGTTGTCACTGAAGAGGAGGAGTCAAAAAATTATTCAAGTGCTTTAGAGAAGCCATCAGAGCATCCTTTTGGGTCTAATAGAGAGGTTTAGGAGCAGGTCATGGTTTCTCCAACTCAGTTTCCAACTTGGGCAGAGAAAACCCTACAAGATGTGGGTGAAATAATCGGTGATCCCGTGGATACAAGGACTAGATCACAGTTTTTTGGGGATCCTCAAAACCTGGATACCATGGAACCATTTATTCCAATACATTTATATATGACACTTGGTTCAAATCCACACTCACACTCTGAGGCTGTTGGAAACCCACTTTGGGAGGCTGTCATGGATGAAGAGTACTTTGTTCTTATGGACAACAACACATGGGACTTGGTTCCACTTCCGAAAGGAAGAAAGCTTGTTCGATGTCGATGGATATATCAAACAAATATTGATGCAAATGGTGAGATCATAAAGTATAAATCTTGACTTGTCGCAAAAGGATACTCGTAGGTACATCGCATAGACTACACAGAGACATTTGCACCTGTTGCAAAAATGGACTCTATTCGACTAGTTTTGGCCATTGTCGCTTCTCATATATGGGAAGTTAATCACATGCATTACATCCACGAGCTTATCCATGATAGATTCATTTCACTGCAGTACTTCCCCATAGAGAAACAGGTTGCAGACATCTTCACTAAGTCCTTCACTGAAAAGAAAATTTTCAGAACTAAGAGCCATGCTTGGAGTGGTGGCGACAACTAAGTAGGTCACTTTTGGCCACTCAGCATTTTTTTCCTCTTTTGAGGGGGAAGGTTTTCCCATGAGGTTTTCCCTCTTTCCTCTTTTCATGAAGAGTTCTTTTATGTAATGAGTACCTAAAATGGCCAAGTTGTCGGGACTCAATTTTTTTTGTCATTACAGTTAGGCTTAAGGGGGGTGTTGGAGCATAACCCTAACTTACATTAGTTTATACCTAGATTAGACTCCTATATGTTGGTTAATACATTCCATCACACTTTATTTCACCTAATTTGGCCACATAGAGAAAAAGGGCGCCTCATCCCTAGATTTTAGGGAAAACTGCTATTTTTAGATCAAGACTCAACTCCCGATTCTTGATTTTATTGATTTATTCTTGATTTATTCCAACTCCCCCATGCAAAAACTCATCCATTATTGGGGAATGCACACCTCCTCTTTGAGTGAGATATTTATTGCTTAATTAATGATTTTTTCCATTACTATGATTAGTAATTGTTATTTCAGGTCAGTTAAGTGAGTTGGAATTGCTTCTCTTGTCGGTTAAGTGAGATTAATTGAGCTAATGTTCATCACTTGACTCTTGTGGGAATTAATGAGTGTGTGACATGTTTCTTTAGTGGTATAGGTCTAAATATGAGGTCTTCCTTAGCCTATGACACCTATTTTAGCTTTTTCTAGCTTTTTTAACTAGAATTTCTATGTTGGAAATTCTTTATATTCACCTCCTCTCTTCCTTTTGAGGAGGATTGCTCATGTATATTCATTTTTTATTAATATAACTCTCTGATTTATGGAGAAAAAACTTTCTCTCATCTCTTGAATATCAACAAATTGTATGTGTTCAATTTAACTAGAATTCTAGATCTATTGGGGTTTCTGCAGGAATTCTACATAAACACGTTTTATAACTATAGAAATCCTACACCCAATGTCACCTCGATGTAGGTCCCTCACTTCAAGGGTGACTAGGTCACTCTAGGGAGGCGATACTGGTGACCCTAGGGGGATTGAGACAAAGATGGAAGGAACTGGAAATGGAGCCCCTATAGGTCAATTCTAAATGGAAATAAAGGTAGGGAGAGATGCCTTGCAAGTTAAGAAATGATTTCCCCATGAGTATAGTGCTTTTTCGGATGAGTGTACCTACCCAACACACAAGAAAAAACACTTTGAAACAATATATGTTAGTTGGATTAGAAATTTAAGCATGTTGTCCCTATTTTACAGAATTATATAACAATATATATCAAGAATTAAATTATGCTAGAAGTTGCCCAATGAGTTCTAGATATCAAGTAGAAAATACAAGAGAAAGACTAGCTAAACACAAGGTGAAAAGCCAAAGTTTTAGCACAAAAGATAAGGATATTGTAAATAGTTGTTTGTAGAAAATTATATCAGCCTTATGGCTACAACATTCAATGTATTACAGCAATAAAATCATCCACTGGAATCCTCTCAAAGGTTTCCAAAAAGTGCGCTAGGACAAGTAGAGTAAGTGTGCAGACTTTGAGGAAAAAATAATGGTTGATAAGAGAGTTATTAAAGCAAGTATGTTAGGGCTTATGCAACCCTAATGGCTTAAGATGAAAATTTATAATAGCATAAATAAGTAGCCTTTGGATGAGGATGCCCTAGTGTTTGTGAGTTTCCCAAGGAACAAAGAAGACAATCCACTTTTGCAAGAAATAAAAAGACCAAAATTCACGTTTCCCAATGCAATAGTTTATATCTCCAATGCAACAAAATATGACTAGTGCCTTTAAAATTGGGTTAATGGAGTCAAAAGTATCTTAGAGAATCTACCTCATTGGGGCTGTAAGCCCTTTTACTTCCCAAGGAAAGTTTCTCTAAGCTAGGGTTTAAGCTTTAGAGGGTGTATGCCCTTATACTTCTCTTGGCAAACCCTTATCAATGATATGAAGCAATAAAATGAAGAAAAAATGTTGAAGACTATGGTGGGGGTATATGCCCTTTATACTTACCACCTATTTCCTAGCATAACAATACTTGACTTGAATACAATGATAGCAATAGAGTAAAACCATACCAAGATCAAGAGAGATGCTAAGACAATCCACCACAAGAGCTAGAAAATAACCTTCCAAGGCTAGCGCATCACTTCTTCCATTAACCATTCAAAAATTCAGCCATACACAAGTGCACAAGAGCTAAACAACTAAGGAGGCCGAAAATTTCAGACCAAAACCTCTTTTGAGAGGAAATTTATCATTTAATTTGAGATCTTATGATCTCTATTTATACAAAAACTAGCCAACATGGCTTGTCCAAAAAATAAGCAGTAAAACACAATATTAGGGGTCAACAACACTAATATTACCCCCTTAACACAATAATATTAAACAATTCGCTTAAAATTTTATCTTTTGCTCAAATTAAACCCTAATTAAGGATGACGTCACCCCTTTAGGGGACATTTTTCCACTTTGAGAAGGTCGTTGGTGTTGGAGAAAGATGGAAGGGCCTCCCAAGGCCATGTGTTAACCATGATCTCTTCTTTGTGAAAAAAATATTCTCCTCAAAACTTCCAAGTGTAAGTGAGTGGCACCTCACCACCAAGACCAAACCCTCAATCCCATTATGTCATGCTCAAAAGTGGTACGTTTTTCCCCTCCTGGGAAAATCGATCAGCAAGCAATGGGTTGGCTAGGTCATCCAATTCATCATCAAGGTCTTCCAAGTCATATCTCTCTCATCTTGAATGCAAGCCCCTAGCATCCAACCTGTGGGATTGAAGCGCCATGGAAGCCCAAGCTAGAATTATTCTCCCAAAATTGTCTACCAGCTAGGTCCTGCAAAAATAAATGGACACACCCTCCAAGGATCTCAAGTCATAACTTCATGATAATTGGATCCAATCAATAAACAAGCCATCTAATCATGTGCATCAAATATTACCATATCAAACAATTAACAACTCAAAGACATTATGCAATTTTTCAAGCTTAAGTATGGGAGGGTTGATGAGATGTCCTACTGGGTAGATCTTTCCCTACATCAAGGAGATCCTCCAAGAGATCCCTCTCTAAGCCATGTAGAGTGTATGAGGTGGATGGGGTCAAGACTCAATGCACATAAGGATCAAGACATACAAGGGGTCATAGTGTCTCATTCATGGGTGCCTTTGTATAGGGTGTGTGGTACCTTTTTCTGTAATGCACTTTTTCCAAGCCCATTATTTTCCTTTTATCTTTATTTCTTTATATTTTCTTTAGCACAAGGAGAGGTTGAAGGTCATTTCCTTGGCATGGTGACCAAATGGTGGAAATTTCACCCAAAAATTCCTAATGTAAATGAGAAAGTTTGGCTCGTGATGAGACCCCCTTTCTCTCAGCCATGCAACTAAGAGTGATTCCCCTGGTTTGGTGACCAGATAGTGACAATGTCATACCACTAGATATCCTTGGACGTGATAGGTCAGCTTGTGATGAGACCTCATGCCATTCAATCTACCTTTCAGGAATTTATTTTTTATATTATGGGTTCCCTTTTATTTAAAGATAAGCATTTTATTGATTTCTTGGATGATCCATGGGCAAAGCATCTGGAAGGTTTAAATATGGATTTTATCTTTTACCCAACACCAACCCCTCTGGGCCTTTATCCCCTTCTTCCCATAGAATGGAGGACAACCCCTTCTTCTTTCAATACACCCTAAAATCCCAAGAGATAAGGAGACGGAGGGGAAAAATGGTGGAAAATGGTAAGTATGGTTGGGGATGGTACGATGGTTCATTAAGGGATTTTCTTGTAGAAAACCCATTCCCAAAGAAGACCACTTACTAGAGCACAATGTCAACCACCAAGGTGAAGCAGGGAAAAAGGCATAATTTCCAGGCACATATCATGAAATCTAGAGCAATCTAAGATGAAACATAATCAAATGGCTTAGGTATTGAATGATGTTCACCATAATACTGGCTTGTACCTCATGGATAAAGTCCCATTGCCTTCTGGAAGCCAAATGATGTAGTGGATGTCATCTGTAAACCTATGACCATCTATGGTGGTGAGTGGGTTTTCTATCTATGCAAAAGGGTATTGTTGGCCATGTAATCTCTCTGCACTCCATATCTGCAACCTTAGGGACTCGAGACATCATCTCCTTAGTTATCCACAAAATTGGGATAACATTTGTCTCCTACTTGGGGGCATGTGCTCATCGTAGAGTGCATGAGAACCACAACATCTCCTGTTAGACCCATGCCTACTTACCTGGGGCCATGGGGCACTAAAGATCATGTGTTGGATGATGTCAAGTGAATTCATACAACTAGTGCAACCATTTGATCATATCATCAAAGTATCACCCCCTGTTCTTAATCATATAATACAACAAATATAATTCAAGCACATAATAATCATGAGTTTGAAAACACATATAATCGATCACGAAATAAAATTCATGAATATGGGTTGGAGGGAGGAAATCTTTTTGGAAAGAGAAACCATTGTCATGATCATCCTTCCTGAAAGTGTAGCCACAAGACTGATCATTCAATATCTGAAGGGAGATATGATATGTAGATGAAGGCTCATCTTCATTGATTCATAAAGACTCACTACTTGTCGAAGGCTGAGAGGAGATGAGAGATCGGAAGAATATTGCATGATTTCTGGGAGAAGAGGGTAAGAGGTAAGGAATAGTCTCAGGTGTAGAAAAACACCACCTCTTCCCCTGTGAATCTCCATAGAAATATCCAAGGTGAAAATACTTTTTCTTTGAAGTATAAAACTCTGACTACTCTAAGGTGGCCATGTCCTAGTATTCCTCAAAATATGAGTAGAACAGTTGGAAGTACTCGTAAAACAATTATGCATCCTCAAAAGGGTATGCACCAAAGGATGACTGAAGATCACTCTGAGTATGTTTTGACAAGTCATCCTCGAAGGGGTGGAACAAATCTGTAACCATATCATCACCAGGTCACCAAACATATGAATCATATATGTATGAGGACCATTCCTATGATGATTAAATCTCAACCTCCTTTGCTTTAGAGCTACCCTCAATGTCATAAATGGGATCTCTATCAATAATGAATCAAATCACATCCCATCTACATCTCCCAACCTGTATGAAATCATCAATGTGTAGATCGACCATGTGGGAGGGGTACTACATAGGGGGTATTAAAATAGTTAGGCAAGAAGCAAGGGGTATTGTTGTTACCCTTTTAATGTCTTTCCACCATGTAATGTACTTAACCCAAATTATTAGTTCTTCCTATGTGAAAATGATATGAAACCCTTAGAATAATCTGCTCAATGAGGAATATTATCAAACACATGGCAAGCACACATAAATACAAAAGAATAATATGGCATCTTATTATGAATGGGAACAATAATACAAATATTTATAGTGGCTGTAAAAAAAACTGCAGGACAAGACTACAAATATAAACTATTGTCTTCTAGGGAGCTACACAATCTGCTACAAAACACACAAGGAAACCTGGTATGATGCCAACATAGAAACCGAGGCTCTCCAAGACTACCAATGACATGATACAATATACTTCAAGATATTCAGATAATAACACAAGACAAATACTCCAAATGAACTCTCTATTATTTAGATAAAAGTGGTTACATGAGATTTTATGGAGGAAGGCCATGTGGTTCTTGTTTTCACGTAATTATATAAACATCCCTTGTGGGTTGTTTTGGGGGTTCACTTGTTCTTATTCATTCACTATTACACTCTTCTCGCTCTTTCATTTTTGGTTCTTCATTCTCGCTAATTCGTGTTCTCTTGGTCTGAGCATGGAAATGAATGGTTGGAAGATGAGAGCCATTACTATATGGTTGTAATAAATTACTGATCATTCCATGAGAGAATGGATGTCTGAGTGCATGAGATTGATGGAAGTTTGGAAATGAATGTCCATAACTGAGAATCCTTGGAGTTTCCAACATGGTTATCTCCTTACCAATAGCACTAGATCCCTGGAAAGAAATGGAACATCCTGAGGGAATGCATGGAAGAGAAAGGTGTTCATTTCTTTGGGTTGTGCGAGCTGAATGTGAAAGAGAGCTGGACATTAAGATTTGTTGTGTTGTTGGGAATCTTGAGCGATAGTTAGCAAACCTTTGTGTGTTTCAAATTGTCCTAGGACACGTCCTTCTGGATTCATAGCCCTAGTTCAATGGTGACCTTCTGTTGAGAGTAAATGAACAACAATGTCTATGGTTGGGAGGAACGTCCTTGGTTTGTTGCTAGTTGGTGAATGTTTACTTGCAAAGATAATTGATCTTTGTGTTTTTTGTACAATGTATATTTCATTGTGTATTTATTTCTCTCTGAAATTTGTATTTACAATATGCATGCTTGTTGGTTATTGTTGTGCATGACATATTGTTCATTTATTCTTTGTTGTAGCATGGTTATTGATTAATGTATGTGAGTCTTTCATGTTCAATTTTGAATTAATTATTATCAAAATTCAAAATCGGCTTAGAAGTGAGTTTTGGAGGTAGCGCGCTCATCCTATGGGTGGCTGGGTATGTTACACCCCCAATATTTAACGATGAAGTGGAAATTGGAGAAGAGGTTGAAGCCTAGCTATCCAGAATGCAAAAGTAATTCCAAATATATAATTACTCAAGTGAACTTAAAGCAAGGATGGACATCTATAATATAATTGGAAAACCAGATGTATGGTGTGTAATTTACCTCTCCAATTGATGACTCATTATCCCACACAACTCCCGTAGGCTATAGTCAACAAAGAAAAAGGGGACTCAAAGTATCAAACCCTAAATATGTATTAAATAAAATAAATAATTAGATTTTAATCAAGTGAGGGTTTGATTTGGTCAAGATGGAAGATCTAGAAGAATCAGAGAAGAATAATATATATAATGGAAGCCTACCTCTTTGGGAATTGTGATTTGATATCTTATTTGAGTGATCTTGTAGCGAGTATTTTCGTTGTGTTTTTGGGAAAAACCCTTCCAACGCAGGTTTAGTTTCGGTGGTGTAATACCTACCCTGGATAGACAAAGGAGAGTTCATTTGGAGTATTTTTCTTGTGTTATTACTTGAATATCTTGAAGTATATTGTATCATGTCATCTATATAAATTAATAAAAAACACACACTGTTGGTTGCAATATGGACAAGGAAAAAATATATAGGGGGCTATGATTCCACGAGAGAGGGGGCTTAAGGGGATAATTCTTTTTATTACATTCTATTTACCCATAATTGATTTTATGGAGAAAAGTGGTTACATGAGCTTCTTGGGAGGAAGGCCATGTGGTTCTTTTCTTCATGTAATTATATAAACATCCATTGTGGATTGTTTTTGGGGTTCACTTGTTCTTATTCATTCACTGTTACAGCCTTCTAACTCCTTCATTTTTGGTGCCTCATTCTCAATAATTCATTTTCTCTTGGTTTGAGCATGGAAATTAATGGTTGGAAGAGGAGAGCCATTGCTAGATGGTTGTAATAAATTACTGATCATTCCATAAGGGAATGGATGCTTGAGTGCATGAGATTCATGGAATTTCAAAAAGAATTTTCCACAGATGAGAATGCTTGGAGTTTCCAATAGGGATATTCCCTTACTCGTGCACTGAATCCGTGGAGAGAAGTGGAATAGCCTTAGGGAATGCATGGCAAAGAAAAGGGTTCATTTCTTTGGGTCATGCACACTGATAGGGAATGAGATCTTGTTCGTTGGAACTACTGCCAAAAATATAAATTTTGAATATCATTATACATTTTTTGGGTTGGAATTACTATGTATACATGTTCAATTTTAGGAAAGAGTTCCTATGTATATAAGAGTTGGTTGAATTTCCTATGTGGATTAAGGCCAGAGGGACTAGATTTATAATGTTAATAACATTGGAATGGTGTTGTGAACTGAAGACAGACCCAAAATAAGGGGAGGGGGATGTAATACCCCGATTTTAATCCCTATGAACTATAATGTATTATGCAATTTAGGCTGGTGAGCCAGTGAAGTTGAAAAAGGTCCAAAGTGCCTAGGAAATTTAATACATCTATATACATTAATAATAAAAAAATACCCTGCTTGATGCAAGATGGACATTGAAAACAAAGATAGGAGGATATGATTCGAAGAGAGAGGTGTATTAATGGGCTAAGACCTTTTATTATATTCTATTCACCCATTTTATTTTATGGATAAAAGTGGTTACATGAGATTCTTGGGAGGAAGGCAATGTGGTTCTTGTTTTCATGTAATTATATAAACATCCCTTGTGGGATGTTTTGGGGGTTTACTTGTTCTTATTCATTCACTATTACAACCTTCTCACTCTTTCATTTTTGGTGACTCTTCTTGCTAATCCATGTTCTCTTTCTCTGAGCATGGAAAGGAATGGTTGAGCAAGGAGATCCATTGCTAGATGGTTGTAATAAATTGTTGATCATTCCAAGAGGGAATGGATTCCTGAGTGCATGAGATTGATCGAAGTTCTGAAATAATTGTCCACAACTGAGAATCCTTAGAATTTCCAACAAGTATATTTCCTGACCAGTAGCAATGGAGCCCTAGAAAGAAATGGAACAGCCTGAGGGACTGCATGAAAGAGAGAGGTGTTCATTTCTTTGGGTCGTGCATACTGAAAGGGAAAGAGAGATGCAAATTAGGATTTGTTGTGTGGTTGGGAAACGTGAGAGCTAGTTAGCCAAATGTTGTGTGTTTTAGATTTGGCCTAGGACCCGTCCTCATTGATTCATAACCCTATCTCGGGGGTGACATGTTTCTGAGAGTAAATGAACAACAATTTTTATGGGTGGGAAGAACTTCCATGGCATGCATCTAGTTAGTGAATGTTTACTTGAAAAGACAAGTGCTCTCTATTTTTTTTGTACAATGTATATTATTCTGTGTATTTATGTATCTCTAAACTTCATATTTATAATATGCATGCTTGCTGCTTATTGTTGTGCATGACATATTTTTCATTTATTTTCTATTGTAGCATGGATCTTCATTAATGCATGTGATTATTTCATGTTTAATTTTGAATAAATTATTATCATAATTCAAAATCAGTTAAGAGGTGAGTTTTGGAGGTAGTGTGTCCAACATGTGGGTGTCTAGGTATGTTACAGGGGGTTTAATATTTTTAATTATTCCACAATGTCATCATGATTCTTACGTTTTTTCTTATTTTTTCGTTTCTCCTCTGCATTGTCCTCACTTGTATTTTTAGTTTTTTGTTCACTACTTTTAGTTTCATTACAAACAAAATATATTTATGTTACAATATTTTCCAATTTCTATCTTTTTTCTTATTCAAACTAGTTTTTGAATTATTAGAATTTTCTCCCTTATTTCGGTCAAAATTTTGAACACATAATTTATTTAGAAATATTTCATTGATTTCTTCTTGTGTTTTTAGAATTTGTTCATTATCCGCTCTAACAGTTTGTAATTTTTCCCTTAAACTTTTTACGGTTTGAATCAATTCAAATTGTCTGTTATCCCTTCTTTCATTCAGATCAACCCAAATATTTCCATCTCCAACATTTCCTTGTTCAGGATTTTCTGGTGAATTTAGATGTGATCCTTCCTCTGGTGGAGTAGGATTTTTTGTCATATTACCTACAATAATAATGGGTTTTCTTCGTAAAAGTAAGAAGAAAAATAAAATTAATATTTTATATACCTTAAACACACATATGTATATCTATATTTTTATTTTTTATTCCTTTTGAACCCACTATGGGCCCAATGTTGTTCCTAAAGCTCTAATACCATTTGTCACAACTCCTAAAATAAACTAGAATCTTACCAATTTTTTTTTTTTTAATTTAGTTTCATTTTTTTATACATGCATCTAGTATAATTTTCTTGATCAATCTATAGGAACTATACTCTTAAAACCATAAAAAAACATGTTGTTTCTACATGAGAAACAAGTTTGATATTTCATGCTCAAGGATTTCTTATCTCTTATTGTCATGAGATTTTGATGTACCTAATGCTAAAGTGTACAGTTTGATCTTCTCCCTTGTATTCCTAAGTCTTTTGCAAGGGTTAGTACCCCCTACGACTAACTATTCATATAATCTTTCATTATTAGTTTCAAGAGTATATAA
>SNQJ01S0002068.1:23367-36710 GCA_010110895.2 Picea sitchensis
TCAACTCAGCAAGGAAAACATGGTAGAAGGATTGCCAACTATTAAATTCACAAGCGGTGTATGTCAAGGATGCATTCTTGGTAAGCATCCAGAGAAAAAGTTTGAAAAAGGGAAGGCACATAGAGTTTCTTCACCTCTTGGGATAATTCACAGTGACATTATGGGCCCATTCCCGCAACCTTCAATCAGTATAAAACTACAACATACAGTGCCATATACACCACAACATAATGGTGTTGCAGAGAGGGAAAAACGATCCTTAAAAGAGATGGAAAATTGTATTCTACAGTCGAAATCATTAGCTCCAAAGATATGGGCTGAAGCTATTAATTGTGCAACATACATTCAGAACCGATTTCCTCACAAATCACTCAAAGGAACCACTCCTTTTGAATGTTGGACCGGTAAGAAATCGAAAGTGTCACACTTTCGTATTTTTGGTTCACGAGCATGGGCTCACATTCCGACAGATAAGAGGAAGGCTTTGGAGCCTCAAAGTGTTGAATGCATATTTGTTGGATATCTTGAAGGTGTCAAAGGATATATATTTCTAGACTCTCACAATGAAAATTTCATTCTAGCTCGAAGTGTGAAGTTTGAAGAAGAATCACTACATGATTTTTCAGAAGACCCTGCCGAGAAACTACTTGTTGTCACTGATGAGGAGGAGTCAGAAACTTCTTTGAGCACTTCAGAACAACCATCAAATAATACTTTCAGGTCTTATATAGAGGATGAGGAGAAGGTCATGGCTGCTCCAACTCAGTTTCCAACTTGGGCAGAGAAAACCCTGCAAGATGCGGGTGAACTAGTTGGTGATCTTGCGGATACAAGAAGGACTAGATCATAGTTTTTTGGGGATCCTCAAGCCCTAGCTGCCACATAACCCTTGCTGCCCATACGTTTCTATATTTCACTTGGTTCAGATCCAAAGTCACACTCTGAGGTTGCAGACATCTTCACCAAGTCCTTCACTGGAAAGAAATTTTCAGAACTGAGAGCTATACTTGGAGTGGTGGAGACAATTGAGCTAATGCGCATCACTTAACTCTTGTGGACATTAATGAGTGTGTGACATGTATCTTTAGTGGTATAGGTCGAACTATGTGGTCTCCCTTATCTTATGACACCTATTTTATCTATTTCTATCTTTTTTTGACTAGAATTTCTATGTTGGAAATTCTATATATTCACCTCCTCTCTTCTTTTTTGTGGACGGTTGCTCATGTATATTCATTTCTGATTAATATAGTTCTCTGATTTATGGAGAAAAACCTTTCTCTCATCTCTTGAATATCAGCAAATTGTTTGTGTTCAATTTAACTAGAATTCTAGATCTATCGGGGTTTCTGCAGGAATTCTACACTAATGTCTGTTTTATCACCAGGGTCATGGAGTTGACCCATTGAGGGAAGGTTCATTTTGGACAGTTTTGTTGGTGATAAGAGAATAAATTCTCATTGTTGAATTTGTCTAAGTTGAAGGCCATATAAGGTGGTTCAGATGATTTCGGTGGATTATCTGGTCTCTTGAAGAATGGGAGAAAAGTTTGAGGTTTTGATGATCCTTAACTAACATTATTTTTAAGGTATACAAATTTTTTAGACAACTTCTTAACCAATTTGACCAAATTGTCAATATCTTTTGAATCCTTTTCTCGTGGCTTAGTTAAAAGTAATGGTTTCTTCCCGATGGATTTGTTTTCCTCGAAATGTGGATGATGGTCATAGGAGGATAGATCTCTTTCCATAGTATCGAATTCATTAAAGTTAAGTTCAGATGTGTTCTTTTTATCCCTCTTTACAAACATCCCTATGGAAGGAGTTAATGTTATTTTATAATACTCAATAACTAATGACTGAGTAGGAGCTACGTTGTGAGGAAAATTAATTAGGAAATTGAGGAATTTATGGTTGAATTATTTTATCTTTTTTATCTTTTCCATATTGATAGCTCTTAACTTGTTATGTAGAGATGCATCCTTTTTCATTTCTCAAAATTTTATAATAAAGAGTCTTTTGAAGTTGCCCCAATCAATTATAGATCCAGGTGGCAGGCTAAAATACTAGGTAGATTCTCTACCAAAAAAAGTATAAAAAAACAACATACAAACCACGCCTTCATGCTGGACATTGAGGAGATGTATGGTTAGGAAGAATTTATTCAAATGATTTTCTGGAGACCCTAGTTTATCTGGATCAAATTTTGGAAGGGATTTATCATATTTCCTTGGCATTTCAAGTAATTGTCTAGCCAAATTTAGAGCACCTTGGGCCCTCCAACGAGGTATAACTTCTCTATTGTTCCTATTTTCCCCCATTATTTGTTCTAAATTAATTTTTGGGTGTTCACCTTCTAATTGTTCCTTCAGTTCAATAAGGAAACATGTGGCTTGGCTCAAGGGTACCAAAACTTCTTATAAAGCGGTTTCGATGAGGTCATCTATAGAGTCAACATAAAAACTAGGATTTGTCTTAGGTATTTATACATAGGTTTCTTTCCTCATAGGAATATCAAATACTGCTAGTAACTTTCAAAGCATCTTCACATAAGCAAGTGTAATACTGTGATTTTCAGAGAGCTCTTCTTGTGGTATGTGAAACCAAGTCTCTGTATGTGTTTCAAGAATACCCGAGGAACTTCCAAAATTGGGCTTTGAGACTTCGTAGGTAACTTCTTGTTCGGATTCAACTCGAGGGAGCAAAGTGGGATTGTGGTTATTTCCTCAAGACTAATTCCGATTTTTTAACTCATTGATGTAAGGCACAAAATATGGCCCTCCTTCTACCACCAATTTTGTTGACATGTCTAAATTCGCCTGACAATAGAAAGGCGTACTCCGTTGTACAAAGTACCAACTAGAATATGCACCATTTGGATTAGGAGTCCCATCCTAAGTTTGTCCCAACTTGCATTGTCACTTTTTTGGGGTTTTAATCGGTTGCGGTCCGATGTACCGATGAAAGTGAATGTTTGATGGAAATGCAATGCAAATATGTAGATGAAGACTATGTATGAGATATAACTAATATATTATTAAGATACTCTAATCTATCCTACCTAGGAGCGTACTCTAATGTCCCCTTCCATGCGATATTGGCCATGGGGGACTTAGTAGCCTAGTTGTTCCCCCTAGGCTATAGTCTCATTGGTAAAAAGGGTACTAAGATGGTTAAAAAGGGGTCACCAAATAACTAAAGTTAATTTAAATGGGTGACAAGGACTACGGAGAAAAAGGTAAAGTGGATTTATGAATTAGTTGGAGAAAAGAACCTTATAAATCATAAATAATAATTTGAGTGAGAATTAGAAGGTGAGATAAAAGGAATGAGGGTGACTCACTCAGGCATTCTTGATCATTTTTCACTTGCATCTTTGATCTCTATAGCTTGAGCATTTTGAGGGTTTTGAGTGAAAAATCCCTAGAGATAAGAAAGGAGGTGAAATATTCCTTTGTTCATGATCCAATCTTAGCCAAGGTGGTGAAATATTCCACCCTCACCATTCTATTCTAGTCCAGTTCCAGTTCATGTATCTTTTGTGAAGAGGGGCGCAACTGTTGGGGTTTTTCTGTAGAGCGAGCACACTACTTAGTCAAGGATAGTTCGATTTGGATTTTTGGAGTGAGATCTTGAGGATATTTGGTTGGGGTTGTCTTTGGCCCACCAAGGGAGAATTTCCTTGGCATTGTGGAGGGTTTCTAACCTCCATATTTATTTCTTCTCATCATTGGGTGAATTTGTTGAAGGAGGGCGCACTGGGAGTTACAAATCTAGTGACTAGGAGTCAGTTTCATCATATACATCCAAGGGATATATTCTTCCAATTTATCCATATTCATATATACAGGGTTACAACCATTTTCAGGAGTTTGGAGGCTGCCTCTTATAAGGATGAATTTCCTTGGGTCACTACAACCAATGAGGGTGCAACCCATCTAGGAGACTCATCAACTTGGTGGAAGGGAAAGAGATTGATCTTTTCATTCTTTGCATGAATCTATTGGAGACCCAGGAGAGACCATATCTCTCTCTTTCATTGTATTTTGGAGGTGCTATCAACCACAACTCCATTCTTCCATATCTATTCCATATCTATACATCTCTTGTACTAAGGTCAACTTGTATATTAAATAAAATGAAAATCTGAAGTATTGTAGCTATGTTTTTGTGTTATTTATATTGTATCTTGCTGTTTATCATTATTTTTTTTTTATTTTTTTAAGTCATTTACTTGCTGCAAAAACTTAAAACCCAAACCCCAATGCAACTATAAAAGACAAAACAACAAACTTTTTGACGAAATACCACAACCATAAACACAATATTTCATAGATTTCATGGTAGATCCTTGGGAATGTTATAGTGGTATCAGAGCATGAATCCTCCCATCCTATGAGGATTTCTAATAAAGGAATACAATATAAGGAGAAAGGATATAAAGGAGGGAGAACTAGAAACTTATCCAAAAATGGAGGAAAGACGGGAAATAGGAGATGGTAATGACAAAGGGGTTGATTGGGAAAAATAGTTCAATAAATGTAGCACTCCATTGATAAGACACAGTTTAACATGCAAAATCACTTACAAGAGACACAAGATCACTTTTCAAGGGGACAAAATGATCTCTGAATGACCTTGTCAGCTATACACAACACCTTAGAAAAAGGACAGGACAAGATTGCACAACTACTCATGCAAATGACATATGGAAGGGAACCACATAATTATCGAGGGAACAATGGGGCTATTGGATCTCATGGAGGAGAAAGGTATCATGTTGGATTGATTCACAGGGCCCATACTAAGGGACACAGGATCTTTGGAGGAACAAACAAAAGGGTTCCATGGAGTAGCTGGATCAAGCCTAGGATTTACATGCCTAGTTTCCTAGATACACAACAACAAGATGTTCACTTTTGAGGATGTATGGAGGTAGAAGATAACTTTGAGGAGTATGAGAGGAAGTATGCAGCCTTTGTTGGAGTTACTTCACACACACCTAGGATTTATTTTCCCTCAGGTTTTTCCTATGTTTATTATTCATCATTCAGTCTCCTATATTTTAGGAAGAATATTCCTCTAGGGAGAATATTCTCTTCAATTTTCACTTCAGTTTGATTAGTTGAGTGGATTCTAGATGCTACATTGGGATTATCACCATGCATCATTGGGATCATCACCAGATAATGTGCATTTTCCTTGGGATCATCACTACCACATTACCCATGATTCCTTGATCTCCTCCTCACTTCACTCTGTTTCAGTCAGTTAATTGAAGACTGATAGACTAGTTAAATCAGTTAGGTGGCATTTCACTCCCGTAACTTCCCAAGAGACTAGACTAGGTGGAAATTTACTCCCTTAAATGTTGGTGTGTTTCCAGATCACTCTAGACCACCACTATGGTTCATTGGCTTCTCCTACAGTGCACATTGGTTGATATATACAGAGTATATCATGTGTAAATTATCATTCATTAATTTGGTTAATGAGAATTCTTCCACTCTTTCTCTACTTCTTCTCTTTTATTCTATTTTATCTGCAACTGTGTATGTCAATTCCCAGTTAGATCTATTCTATGCAGGTTCAACACATTTAAATGGTATCGGAGCCGACAAACTGCTAGGTAAAATCCACACCAAATTATTTTTACAGGTAGCGAAGATTGAAGACATCGGAAAAATGGAATTTTCAAAAGAATTCATCCTTACACCTTACAATTACTTTGCATGGAAGGATAATATGATCATGCATATTCAAAGAAGAGGATTGTATAGTTTAACCATGAACACAGAGAGAGAACCAACATCAGCCATAGAAAAATCCAAGTATCTAAATCGAATGGATGAAGCATTCGAAACAATTTGCAATTTCATTTCTCTTGATCTCCTCTTTCATATATCTTCCTATAAAACCCCCAATGAAGCCTGGACCAACATGGAAGGGATTTTTGGAAAGTATGATGACATGAGGGGACACATGCTCGAGGTGGAATTGCTCACATTGGATCCAAAAATCTTCGACAATCTCCAAGATTTCTTTACAAAATATAATGATTTATTGTCGCAACTCAAGGCTTGAGGGGTTGATAAATATAAGGAGAAACAAATGGTTCTCACCATTCTATCCAAACTTGGTCCTGAATTATCAATGTTTGTATCCCTATTCCATTCAGTTAGATTCTCCTCTGGAGCCACCTGGAAGGTGCCTTCTCTTGAGGAATTTATCAAATCTCTGACACAAGAGCAGACCAAGCTCATTAACATGGGAAAAATAAAAGTCCCAAAGGTGCATGAACTTACTCTGAAATATGGTAGTAGTCATCAATATCATAAATATAAAGATAAATAAAAAATGAAAGCTCATGCAAATCCGAACAAGGAAGTTTACTCACAACCCTTCAATGATGCCTCTGGATCCAAAGGTGGAAAGGGAAGAAAAGGAGAGAAATGCACATACTGCCATAAAGGATTCCATCAAGAATCCACATGTATGCAGAAAAATATAGATCTAATGACCCAAATACTTAAAAAAAAAACCTTGGAGATCTCATCCTCGAGGGTGCCAAGAAGAAGAAGCCAGAAGATTAGAATCCCAAGAAAATAAATTCTATCCATGCTTTGATTTCCATCAACTCCTCTCTCAATTCTTGGATCGTAGATTCTGGAGAATCACACCACATGGATGCCACAAAAGAGGACTATTCTTCATTGGATGAATGCAAAGGTCCTCCTATTCTGATGGGGGACAACTCTCCAGTCGAGGTCACCGAAAAATGAAGGATTGAACTCACCAACGAAAGCTTCGAGAATGTGTTGCACATTCCCAAACTTTCAGTCAATATTATCTCCATGTATCAGATAAAAAATTATAGCACTGGAAAGAAATTTATATTCACACCTGATGCAGTGGACATCTATGACATGCAAACCAACTCCAGGGTTGCTACCGGCGAGGTAAATCATCAATCTAAGCTTTACACTTTTTCTGAATTTATTCAACCAGATTCTGCTTTACTTGTTACACATGTTGATGAAAGAAGTAGGATATGGAATGAAAGGTTTAGGAATTTAAATGTTATATATATGAAACAATCTACCAAGAAAGGATTGGTTGATGGTTTACCAGACATCCATTTCTCCAAAGGAATCTGTGGGGGATGTGTTCTTAGAAAACACCCTCAAGAGAAATTTGACAAAGGAAATACTCAGAGAGCTTCCTCTCATTTAGATATGATCCATAGTGTCCTCATGGGCCCTTTTCCTCATCCATCAATCAACAAAGAAAGGTACATGCTCATTTTGGTTGATGATTTCTCATGCTTCACATGGATTTTCTTTCTCGGGAAAAACTCAGAGGTATTTCAACACCTCAAATTTTTCAAAACACTGGTTGAGAAACAGTGATGAAAGAAAATCAAAGTCCTTTGAACTGGTAATGGGGGAGATTATTTCAACCATGAGATCTAGAATATTTTTCATGAGGAAGGGATTCAATTGCAGCACACAGTTCCCTATACTTCGCAACAAAACGAAGTTGTTGAGTGGAAAAACATATATCTAAAGGAGATGGCATCTTGCATGCTACATGCAAAGTCACTTCCACATAGATTATGGGCCGAAGCACTTAATTGTGCAACCTACATACAAAACATATCTCCACGTAGATTTGTCAAGGATAAGACCCCCTACGATGCTTGGAGCATCCTCAAACCAGAAGTGACCCACTTTCGTATTTTTGGTTCACGTGCATGGGCACAGATTCCCTCTAAAAAGAGGAAGACACTTGATCCACAGAGCACATAGTGTATTTTTCTTGGATACCCTAACAATGTGAAGGGACTGGACACCATTGAGCATAGTGTAAAATTCGAGTGAAGTGTCTCGCATGTACCTCAACAACCGCATGCAGACACTTTTTTTGTTCCACTTGTTAGAGATGATGAGCATGCACATACTGAATCTTCTTCAGATGAGAGATTTTATTCATATGATTCATATGATCTAGATACAAAGTCAGTACATTTAGATTAAAATTTAGTGCATCCAGATGTATATGTAGAGCCAAAGAAGAGTCCCAAGTGGTCCCAAACTACTCTTTAGGATGCAGGGGATCTTGTTAGGGATCTAGCTAATACTAGGAGGAATCGATCTGATTTCAAGGAGCCTCCTCTTGCACTCACTTACACTGAACCATTGCCACCTAGGAATATTTTCTTGGTTCACTCTTCAGATCCATAGTCTTATGGCGAGGCTATTGGAAATCCATTTTGGGAATCCTCCATGCAAGAGGAGTGCAATTCCCTCCTCGAGAACCATACTTGGGATATGGTTCCCCTTCCTTCTAGATGGGAACTTGTCAGGTGTCGATGGGTCTGTAGGACCAAGAGCACAGTGGATGGACATATTATTAGATACAAAACCAGGCTAGTTGCCAAAGGATTTCAGCAGGTGCATGGCATTGACTATGATGAGATCTTCACTCTAGTAGTGAAGATGTATTCCATATGTTTGGAAATTTCCATTGTGGAAAACAAGGAATGGGAAGTCCCATCAGATGGACATGAATAATTATTTTCTTCATGATGATCTCTCTGAGGAGATCTATATGGAGTAGCCCTAGGGATTTATGCAGGATTTCTCTTTGGTCTCTCGACTGTAGAAGTATTTTTATGGCCTCAAGCAGGCTCTAAGTGCATGGTATGACAGTATGGACTCCTACCTACTATCAAGGAACTTTGTACATTTTAAATCAAACCCAAATGTTTACATGCTCAGGACGACTGATTCACTTCTATTCTTAGTTATGTATGTTGATGATTCGTTGATCACCAGTTGCTTGAATTCAACGATTGTTGCAGTCAAGAGGATTATGCATGTCAGGTTCTTGATGATGGACATGGGTCTGCTACACTTCTTCCTTGGACTCGATATTAGTCAGGATGCATAAAAAATCAAACTGTCTCAGGCCAAGTATACACGAAATATCCTTGAGAGATTTCACATGACAAAATGCAAGTCTTCTCTGACTCCTTTCCTATTAGGAGTAAAACTTGAAGATGGGGGGGACACTCCACTAGTTGACAAAAAAATGTATAGACATCTAGTGGGGAGCTTGTTGTATCTCAAACACTCCATACCAGACCTATCCTATGCAGTTGGTGTAGTTTCCAGGTTCATTCAAGAGTCGTATGAGCTACATTGGAAGGATGTAAATCATATCCTTCGATATGTACAGGGAACCATCACCTTTGGGATTCATTATGCATCAAAATTTACATTGGACCTCATCGAGTTCACTGATTCTAACTGAGTTGGAGATAACATTGATTGCAATTCTACATCTGGTTACTCATTTAGTCTTTGTTTCAGGCCTATCTGTTGGTCGAGCAAGAAGCAAAATGCTATTTCTCTATCTTCATCCGAGGCAGAGTATAAAGGGGTACTTAACATAACCATTCAATCTATGTGGCTACAAAAGTTTCTCACTGAGTTGGGCTTTTAGTTTCATCGGTCGATTGCCATATGGTGTGACAACCATAACACTCTAAATTTCTGTAGAGATCCAGTTCAAAGGCAGCAGATGAAGCACATCGAGATCCAGATGCACTACATATGGGACTTAGTACACAAGGGGATCATCGACCTACAATTTTTTCCTTTAGTAGAAGATATTGCAGACATCTTCACCAAGACCTTCACTGAGCAGAAGTTCCATTCTCTGCGCAATCGTCTTCGAGTAAAAGACACATTTTCCTAGAAACTGTCAGTTCTTCTTTTTACATACATTGTACTTTGAGAGGGGGTTTTTCCCATGAGGTTTTCCCTATTTTCTCACTTTATTTCAGTGTATTTGTTTTATTTGGGTACCTAACATGGCCTCATTGTCAGGACCCATTCTTTATTTTCACCATAGTGATGTTCAAGGGGGGTGTTGGAGTTACTTCACACACACCTAGGATTTATTTTTCCAAAGGTTTTTCCTATGTTTATTAGTCATTATTTAGTCTCCTATATTTTAGGAAGAATATTCCTATAGTGAGAATATTCTCTTCAATTTTCACTTCAGTTTGATCAATTGAGTGGAGTATATATGCTACATTGGGATTATCAACATGCATCATTGGGATCATCACCAACTAATGCGCATTGTCCTTGGGATCATCACCACATTAGCGCATTACCCATGATTCCTTGATCTCCTCCTCACTTCACTTTGTTTCAGTCAGTTAACTGAAGACTGATAGACTAGTTAACTTAGATAGGTGGCAATTCACTCTTGTAACTGCCTGAGAGACTTTACTAGGTGGAAATTCACTCTCGTAACTGTCCGAGAGACTAGACTAGGTGGAAGTTTACTCCCGTAACTAATGGTGTGTGTCCAGATCACTCTAGACCACCACTATGGCGCATTGGATTCTCCTCCAGTACACATTGGTTGAGATATACAGAGTATATCGTGTGTAAATTATCATTCATTCATTTGGTTAATGAGAATTATTCCATTCTTTCTCTCCTACTTCTCTTTTCTTCTATTTTCTTTGCAACTGTGTATGTCAATTCCTAGCTAGATCTATTATGTACAGGTTCAAAACATTTACATTCTTGAGTTTAGGTTTTAGGAGACAAGTCTCAGTAGCATAATATTGTGGAATCAAATATAGAGGCAGACCTAGGGAATTTCATAGGGGCAACAATGATCTAGGGCACAAAGTAGGGAAAATGGAGATTCCCTCCTTTGATGGAACAATCAAATCTTTAACAAAGGAATGGGTATGAAAATTGGATGCTTATCTACAACTAAACCCCATTATGGAGTCATATTCCATCAAATTATCTACCTTTTTGATCCGTAGGATCTTTTAATGACTGTGGTTGAGTTTTAAATTGCATGTGTTAATTAACCCTTTTAAGAATCTTAATGAAAGAATGAGGAAAAGAGAGGAATTATGACAGCCATATACATATATGCATATCTGAAATGAAGTAATAAACAATAAACCATAACAAGAGGATTGATAACGGAGTTCGACACAACGTTGCCTACGTCTCCGGGCCTTTGTCTCTGTGGGGGAGGCTTCTTTATTTCTGTTCAAAAGCTCAAAAGTACATCACAACAATGGCAATTGGATACAAGACTGATCTGGTCATTTTCTTCCAGATCTCTAGAACCCAGCAAAGAAAATGGCACGCAAAACGGATGTCCGGAGCTCCCAGAAATGGCCCGCAAGCATCTGCTCCTCAATAGCTTCCTTGCATAAAAATGGCTTTGGCTTGGCTTCCCTTCATCATAACTCTTCTCTGACTGTCCTCCATGGCCTCAAATAGGCCTGGTTTATATAGATCTGAAGATGGTTATCCATCCCCAACTTGTTCCCAAAATCTGGCCTCCAAAAATGCCCAATATCTCCCAAAAATGGATAAAATCCATTATTAACAGGCTAAAATCAAATAAAAATCAACAACTGTATAATAAAAACCACTTTTCATGAATATTTGGGCGCAACCCCCAATCTTGCGCGCCCTTGGTCATATGGTGGACAGCCATGTGGCCAAGCACTCCATCTGTTACGCGCTAGCCCCCTGTCCAGGCTCCTGGTCTTCGGGCATAGGCATAGGTCCTGTGGCGCGGTCATAGGACCGGTGACTAACAACTTACTCACGCGCATATGGTAGGGATAGACCCCGGTTCTATTGGGTGGCGGTTATATGGTGGTGCGGGACCCCAGGGCTGGCCCTTATCCAAACTCCCACGTATGTGGTAAGGTTTAAACCCCTCCGCGCTCCTAGTTATATGGGGTGTCAATACAACCACGGGCTGGGGCTAGGCCCCAGCCCTCTTCCACCTCCGACTATACATTTGATTAAACATAAATACATATATTTCCATATAGCTATTAAGAACCAATAGTGGCGCGAGTGGTTAGCCTGGTCATGCCAGTCCTTAGCCCGGTGGAGGTCGGGGGTTTGACTCCGGTGGAGACCCCATACTTTTACACAACCCGAAAGCCAACCACAAGGTGCCACGTGGCAGCCCATGACTGGGCCACGTGGCACCTCTCCATTCGTCGAGAACGATGCCACTTGTCAAGCACTGATTCATCCACCTGCCTGCCACGTACCCTGCCACCTGTCACCGTACCTGCCCAGTCATCCTGCTGACATCATCCATGCCATGTCAGCCTATGCCACGTGTCACCCTTACGGTGGTGACACATGTCACCCTCTGATTGGTCCAACTGTACCTGTCATGTGCTCCATCACCTACCACATGTCATCACCAGAAGCTGCCACATCAGCTGTATGGCCGTACGGCCTGTACAGTCGGCCTACCACGTGGCACTGTACGGACTATATGGAATGTACAGTCACCCATTTTTTTGCCTGTTTGGGTTTTCGGACATAATGCGATATCTTTCGCATACGAAGCCCGTTTGACGAAGTAAATATATGGTCGAAATCAGGAAGACGAGATGGACGCAATGGCATTAGTTTCGTCGGATTCCAAGCACTTTCATTTTTTAGCCTTTTTGAGCCCTGTCAGGATCCTGGATCCGATTCTAGATCACTTGTACTTGGAAGGAGAGGCCCATGAATGGTGGTACCATGGAATGAAAACCTTCAGGCATGCACACATTACCTCTTATGCATATTTCATATAGAGAATCATGGATAGATTTGATCAAGGTGACCGAAAACTTCACTTTTGTGAGTTCACACAACTCAGACATAAATATTTAGTTGAAGCATTCATAGAAGAATTTAAGAGACTAACAGTGATGGTTCTAGATGTGTCAAAATCTAGACTGATGATTCTCTTGTATGAAGGGATAATAGAACCTTTGCATGGTTAGGTCAAGGATTTCAAGCCCATGACCCTACAGGATGCAATTTGGAAGACTATATATTTGGAGGGAGAAACTTCAATAAACAATTTTACTCCAAGACCCCCACTTTCTCCAAAAGGAAGAGATCAAAGAGTGGTGGACAAAGGTAAGGGGAAACTTGATGAAGCCACAAAAAGAGAGTTGAAAAGGAAGAAACAATGTTATACTTGTAAGGAACCATGGGATCCAGGGCATAGATGCATGGGAAAGGAAAATATACACTACATAGAGGTTCTTTCTGATCACAGGGTATTCATTCTATGAAATTGTGACATAGCGCCGTCGTTCATGGGATGTTAAAGAATACCCCTAATTTCACTAGATATTGGTAAATATATCCCAAAACAATTTTGTTGAAACTCCCTCCCAATACATATTTACAATAAAATAAACTCTTATTTTCACTAGATATCCATTTTTATACCCCTGAATACCTATAAACCCCTTGAGACCCC
>SNQJ01S0002068.1:36760-67434 GCA_010110895.2 Picea sitchensis
TACTTTTATTTTTGAGCCTTTTTGAGCCCTGTCAGGCTTCTGGATCCGATTCTGGATCATCCTACTTCTTTTGGTGTTTCTCTTTTGCACTGATCTTGGATAATTCTTGAGCACAAGAAGTCCAAAGTTCTTCAAATGTAGGATATTCTTTCCTTGTGTTCATGCTTGTGGCAAATGCATCCCACGTCTTGGGAAGACCATTGAGTACTATGTTTACCAATTCCTTCTTTGAAATGATTTCTTCAATAGCTTGTAGTTGATTCAGATTCTTCACAAACCCTTACCAACAAGGGTAGGAAATCTAACGGCTAGGCTAGGCTATAAATATTACGTTTTTTTGGGATTCTGACTGCCAACAATAATCCTTGAAAGTCAGAAGAACACTAGTGAGGTGAAATCTCCTTCAATGAGCTGTAGAAACCCTAAAAATGAATTTCTGCAAAAAAATGCGAAACCCTAGAAACCCTACAGGCAAAAATCCAAAATTCTCAGAATTGTAATATGAGAGTTGTTGGCGGTGCGTTGAGGGAGGTCGTACACCCCTATGTAATTTTTAGCCCCAACATTTTAGTATAAAGTGTTGAAACACTTAAAAGGGAGAGGGTTGTATGATTTTTTGGAAACCATAGGAGGGTTGTACGGTTCTGCAGAAGAGAGAGGACAACTACTTGAAGCTTGTGCAATGGCTTCTTCAAGACCTATGCTCTGAAACCATGTTGAATTTTCACTATTATGAGATCAAGTATGAGGTTTATTTCATTTTAGCATTTACTTGAATCATAAACAAAGGCAACTACACAATTTACAAGTGTTGCAATAACCAATATCACAAGAAGAAATACCATGCACAAGAACAGAAGAAATATCATGGGAAACCCTTCTACTCAAGGGAATAAAACCAAACAATCCTTTGTTATATTCTCAAGAGAATATCCCCCAACCATAAAACCCTAATGCACACAAGAGGGTGTTCTATTACCTTGAAACTTGTGCCCAAGAGAGGTGTGCACTTCATCCCTTAAAGTGTACTTACTGAANCAACAAGGTGACACCCCCATGTTTTTGATATTGAGGAGGAATATGAGATTGGACATATTCAAAACATGGGTGTGACTCAAGCAAAGGAGGAGCACACACAAGAAGAAGAAGAGTAAGAGATAGTGTGCAATCACGCAGATATTAAGAAGGTTTTTATAGCATCCATCAGTGGGGTGCCAAATTTTAGTACTTTCAAGATAAGAGGGGTCCTCCAAGGATACTGGGTCATAGTACTTATTAATGGTGGGGCTTCCTGTAACTTCATTGATGTTGCTTTAGTAAACAAGAGACATCTTCCCTTTGTAGAGTTTGAGGGATTTTTGGTGGAGGTAGGCACCATGCCATGTGAAAGGTACATTCCTCAGACGAGGCTCACCTTGGGCAGGTACAAATTAACACAAGATTTCTATGTTATGGACCTACCAGACACTAATATCGTACTTGAGTTTTAGTGGATTATCACCTTGGGACCTATCATTGAATACTACAATATTATGGAGATGTAATTCAATTATGAAGAAGGAAGGAGAGTAACCTTGAAGGAAATGATAGAGAATACATCCAGGGTACTTTTAGAAAAGTTCATGGAGGATGCTTTCAGGAATGGGGATGTGGCTTATGCAACAGAGTGTCTAGTTCTCGCCCAGACCACTTAGGAAGGGTGCCAACTCTATTCACAATATATACATATAATAATTGACAATAATGATAAGGTATTTGGACATATTCCCCTAGGGAAACCACCAGATAGAGGCTTTGAGCACATTATATAACTAGAGGAAGGAGCAAAACTAGTCATTACCACACCTTACACGCACCTAAATAAATTCAAGAATGAAATTGAGAAGGCCATCAAAGAACTATTGGAAATGGGGCATATTATGTCAAGCTCAAGCCCATTTGCATCTTCCATTGTGTTGGTCAAGAAGAAGGATGGTACAATTCACATGTGTATTGATTACATGGCCTTAAACAAAAATACAATTAAAAACATGTATCCCATTCCAAGGATAGATGAGTTATTGGATGAGCTTCATGGTGCAGTGTACTTCACAAAAATTGATCCACTCTATGGATACCATAAAATTAGGATGATGGAACCACATATAAACAAGACAACCTTCAGGTTTCACTATGGGCACTATGAATTTCTAGTCATGCCCTTTGGATTAACCAATGCACCAACCACCTTCCAATCATGTATGAACCATGTATTCAATAAAAAATTGAGGAATTTTATATTGGTTTTCTTCGATGATTTGATGATATATAGAAAAAATTGGGAGGATCACCTCATGCATGTTGATGAGATCTTAAGCATCATGTAAAAACAAGCATTGTACACTAAAGAGTCCAAGTGTGAATTTGGAATGAAAAAAGTCCTATACTTGGGGCACAAGGGGTACAGTTTCATCAAGAGAAGATCCAAACTATATTATATTGGACCACACCCAAGACACTTACGGAGCTCAAGGGATTCTTTGGGATTTGCAGCTACTATAGGATATTTGTTAAGGGTTTTTCATAGCTAGGCGCACCACTCACTGATTTCACCAAGAAGGGTGCATTCAAGTGGAGTGATGAATCATAACTAGTTTTTGATAAAATGAATAAAGTCATGAGCACTTGTTCGGTCCTAGACTTACAAAAATTCTCCCAACCATTCATATTAGAGTGTGACACATCATGGGAAGGAATTGGGGTTGTAATTGTGCATAACAAGCATCCTATTTCTTTTGAAAGAAGAAAATTAAGAGGGTTTGAGTTATTGTACACCATATATGATAAGGAGATGCTATCTATCATGCATGCACTATCCAAGTTTAGATAATACTTGGTGGGAGTGAAATTTGTACTCAAAACTAATTATAACAACCTCAAATACTTCCTAGAGAAAAATGATCTCAATGAGAGGAAACAAAAATGGGTAAGCAAGATCCAAGCCTATGAATTTGACATAGAATTTGTTAAAGGGGAAGACAATGTGGTAGCATATTATTTATCTAGAATACCCTTAGCCTATTCCATGTATGAGATATCAGTTGAATGGAAATCCCATCTTTTGGTAGTTTACTCAAAAAACAGATTTGCATGTGAATTGATGGATGACCAATTCCAGTATGATAGGTACATACTTGTGGATACCATCATATATTATAAAGGGAGAAAATATTTGGTTCCTGAGTCAAAATTCAAGGAGAGGGTGTTGCAAGAATTTCATGACTCACCACTAGCAGGGCATCAAAGATTCTTCAAGGCTTACAGACAAATTAGGGAGAGGTTCACTTGGAGGGGCCTCAATGAGGATGTTATGCACCACATTAGGGAGTGAATAACATGCCAGTAAAATAAGGATGAACACACCCACCCAATAAGGTTATTGTAGCCTCTTCCCATTCCTGAACACAAATGGGAAAGTATATCTATGGATTTTATCATAGGATTTCCAAGGGTACAAGGTAAGGATAGATTTTTTGTGGTGGTATATTGCTTCAAAACATTTGCTCATTTATTTCCATATCCACGGATTCTATCGCATCCCAAATAAAAAAATTATTTTTCAAGGAGATTTTCAGACTACATGGGCTACCCAGGACTATTGTGAGTGACAGGGACAATAGATTAATGAGTATTTTTTGGCAGGCGGTATTTAAACTTGTTGGTATTGCGTTGACCCCCAACACTAATTATAATCCACAAACATATTGTCAAATGAAGTAAATCAACAAATGGGTGGAAGGATACCTTAGGAATTATGTGACAGGAAAATAAAGGAAATGAATTATGTGGTTACAGTTGGGTGAGTATTGTTACAACACCACTCACCACATGTCCATTGGTATGTCTCCTTTCAGAGTGTTATATGGCTATGATTCCAGTATCACCTAAAAGGAAATTTGCACCTTGTTGTGCCAAAAGATCACCATACCAGAAATTACCGACCTCAAGTGCAGATCCACTCAGTCACCCACTTCCACACTCAACTTTCAAATGAACCAAGCATAGTTGTATTTATACTCGTTCATTCTCAACTCTAGTTTAGTTTTAGGGCTGACTTGTGCCATAAGTTACAACTAACTTGTCCATTTACAACAACTTTGGGACCAACATTGACCATCATTCCGGGTCTTCAACTTTAAAACTGGCATGCCGCCTACCACCGGAAAGGTCATGATGAGTTCTAACCTTCATATGCTTTTAAAAACCATATGACCTATTTTTCAAAAATCGATCACACGTATGGATCGATTTCCTTTGTCTCTGCGAATGATGTAAAAATTGAATTATGTAGAGGCACTTCCTTAAAACCATTTACATGTGACCATCTTCGCAAAAAAATGGTCTTATTAAGTTAAGCAATGTTTCCGGCGCCTCATGGATTATGTGTTTGTAACCCATGATCGAGGGTTGGACCCTAGTCCTCTGGTACTTTGACCTTCAGGAAATTTCTCTCTCATCCAATCTTCCGGAGTTTCAACTTCCCAAAGTGGTTACCTCTCACAAGGATTGATCCAATGGTTTGCATGAATCCCATAACCAAATCAATGGTCTAGATTCAATCCTTACTTATCCTTCCATCGCTTAATCCAACTATTGTGACTTAATCAAAGCTTGAGATGGATAACCACTATTTACTTCGGGACTTCGAGACTCTGGAGCTTCGAAGGTCTAGGTAATTGCTACTCCAATTTCCATCGGATTTGGTCAGCATCGAAGTGGTCAACATGGGATTCCTTACATCAAATTTCTACTATGTTTTGATATAACGGTCATGTGAGAATCCAGAGGATGTTAGATCAACGGTTAGCATTGACTTCGACCTTCGACGCTTCGGGTAGTTGTTGGTTTCCCCTTAAAGAAAAACTCTCGAAGTGACGTAACTTGTTGATGTCACTGCTGAATTGGCACTGGCTGAGTGGATGCCACGTGTCACCTATATTCGTGACTTATGTAACTAAAATTGCCAACTAGACCTTGAAACTTGTCATCATCTGATTGCGCCACGTGTCCTTGTAGACATGGTCTTGCTGATGTGGATCTCCTGATGTGGCACATGTGCTCCTCCTGTTCATAGGTTCATATGAACCCTTGATCCAATGACTGTGATTAGCTCTTAGATCAATTTTCCAGATTTATTCCGGCCTTCGAGACTTCGGGCCTTTACAATCATTCAACCTTCTGAAGTGCATTTTTCCGAAGTAGATTGGATGGTCGATATTTATTCTTTCATAGATGGATGATCCTGGTTTTTCTAGAGGTTTCAAACAAATCGACAACCATGACTTGATTTGAGTGGACGGTTCTCAATCACTTCGAGAATTCAAAGCTTTGGGACTTTGGCATTTGTAGTCTTCCAACTCTCCCAGGGTAAATTTCACCGAAGTGATTATTATCACTTTCTGCTTGATATATTTTCATAGGTCCAGGAGATAGGACCGTGGGCTTATGCATAAAGGAGCTACGCTCTTCAGGTATTCGACTATTCGTGACTCTGGGGCTCCAGGGTAGTGGAACCGATGACAAACTTAGATCTATTGGCAGGTGATGATTGATGGTCGATGTAGATTTCATAGACGAAACTTGCACTATCGTTAACCTCAACCCTTGCATCCCACAATGGTTCCCTGTCAATGATCTTCCCTTACTAAGACCCGATGGTCAGGACTTAATCACATGTTGATCTGAATGTCCTCCTCTGTAACTCCTAGATCTGACAGTTATGGTTTGTCCCAAAATATGCATTAGTGGATAAGATTCTCCCTCGATTCTTTTGTAGTTTTACTGTGGGGATTTCAATCCTGATCGTGTTTCTGCAATGCTCTTTCCCTTTTGAGATTTTTGATAGATTCCTCTGCATGTTGTTCATAAAAACACATCATCACTGCAATGCTCTTTTCCTTCTGAGCGTTTTGGTTTTTTACTTGGTTTCTAACTGATCGAGATCATTGATCTGTTGGGAATTCGATCCCAATGGTGTTTCTTCATTGCATTGATCTCATGAAATCTAATACGCTACCTCTCCTGATATTTAGGTATATTCCTCTCCATGTTGTTCATAACAACTCATCATCACATCATAATGAAATTGACTATTGACATCAATGACAATATGTCCAACAATATTCCCCTTTTTCATTGAGGGAAACACACCAACTTCATACACAAACTCCCCCTTTGATGATGCTTCTCTCCTCTAAAGTTACTCTCCCACTTTGACATCAATGGTAAAGGGTTTCTCCCCCTATGATTAATCTATGTCTGTTTATATGATTCTAACCAAAATATGAACTTAGGTAACTCCCCTTGCAATCATTCTCTACCTTCCATGACTGAATGACTCCCCCTGTCAATCTGCTCTCTCTGCCTCTGACTGCTCTCCCCCTTTGTTTATAAAAGGGTACCTCTTCCTGAGAAGGTCTCTCCCCCTGTAATCTCTATTGTACAATGCTCTAAATTCATCTAAGAAACTTTTATAGTCAACGTTTTGCATGACGATAATTCTTTGTGCAACAATTAACTCCACTCATGTTCACCTATTCAATCTTTTCTATCCACATCTGTGAATGTCTTGGTTTCTTGGCCTTTGTTATATGATCTTCTATTGTTGCAACTTCATTTTTATTCCATGTTTCATTTACTCTTCTTGTCATATTGTATGAAGCATTTCACATTGACTGTCTCCTTGAGTTCCAACAGTCCCAGTCTTTGTGGCCAAATCCACCATAACTATAGCATCTCATAGTGTAACGATGTGAAACAATATGTCCAAAAGGATTTCATTTCCAACATATTACAATGTTGTTGAACCTACCAACTTGTATCCTTCCATTAGGCCTACAATCCAAGGATTTATGACCATATTCATTACAAGAAAAGTAATGACCATTAAAAACACTTTCATACCTGCCCCTTTGACTCATCCTTGAAGGTGTCTCTCTTCTAAAATTTGTTTGAGGTGTAGGAATAGATTCTTGATGTATTCCTTGATCTAATCTTCTAAAGATAGTAGTGTTGCTTTCATTCTTTGAACATGAAGGACTTGCATCATACCCGTCTTTACCATTTACAAATGAAGGACCTACATCAGACCTGTCTTCACCCTTTACAAAAGAAGGACCTACAACATACCTTTCTTCACCCTTTACAAATGAAGGACCTGCATCAAGATTCATAGGAGTACCAATTTCTTCCTTGTTGTAGCCAAGACCAGATTTATAATTTGGTGATCTTTGACTATCCAAGATCTCATCCAAGATCATAGAGTTTTTCAATAACTTGACATGGGTGTTTGAATTCTCAACTTCGTTTCTAAGATTCACAACTTCTGCTTCTAGCTTATGACATGACTCTTCCCTTTCGTTCAACTCGTTCCTCACTACCTCCTCTCTTCTTTTGGCTTCTTCAAGTTTGGTCTTCAGATTGACATTGCTTTCTCTTAGCTCTTTTAGATCTGCAAGGTTTCTACTAAGTTCACCATCTTCCTTCTTATTTTCTTTTGATTGAATGATTTCATTATTCAATATCTCGATCTCCTCTTCTTTTTCTTCTAGCTGACTATCTTTCTCAGATGTGACCTTTTCATTGTCTTTGAGCATTTCCTTTATTTCCAAGATATTCTTTTGATTGCTAAGCTTGCCATATTCCTTATTCTTTCCTTTTACTTAACTGATTTCATTCTTCAATTTCTCGATCTCCTCTTCTTTTTCTTCTAACTAAATATCTTGCTCAGATATGACCTTTTCATTATCTTTGAGCATTTCCTTTATTTCTAAGATATGCTTTTGATTCTTTTCAAGAAATTCTTTAGTGTACTCATAAAGATAGTTATAGTCTGAATAATCATGGTCATAGTTGTATTCACCAAAACCCCAATCAACTTTCTGTTTAATCTTTTATAGTTCTTATTATAATTCTTCCATGGGATAAATGCTAACAAAACTTTCTTCTATTGCATCCTGATATTCTTCTTTACTTGCAGAGGAAAATTCAATATCAACATTATTGCAATCAAAAGATTGTGAAGAGCCTTTACCTTTATTGATGGTTGAGTCTTCCTTCTCATACTTGATAGGAATGTCTTATGTGTCTTCTCTTTTGATTTGATATATATTCTCTAACTTCAGCCATAATTCCTTGGCAGATGTGCATAGTCCCATGCTTTCTTTGACGGTATCTGATAGTCCATTGAGAAGAATCTTCAATGCCACTTTAGTTTTCTTCCTTACTCTTCTTTGGGGTGCAAAATTGGATACATTATTTGACATAGTTAAGTGCCAGGGATTACTTACTACTGAATCCCAAGCTTCATATTCTATTGAATTCAAATATTGTTTCATATTTTCCCTCCATGAAGAATAATTTGGTCATCAAATAAGGGATCTTCATTTGAGGAGAGAGCCATTTGTCCATCCATTTATTTAGAATCTACCTTCCAGTGTTTAAACTGTGCTGAAGGAACTCACTCTGATACCAATTGTTGGCCACACTAGCCACACTAAGAGGGGGGGTGAATTAGTGTGTGGACTTTTGCAACTTTTCTTGTGTCATGTTAACAATTATTTCAAAACATAATTTTACACATCATTATTGTAAGATTGTATGTAGTCATTCACGAATGGCATCTACAGATAATTAAGAGAAATCAATTCATAAGAACAATCATGGGGGTTTTCCCATATGTCTATATAATATTTTATATCCGTGACTACAATCATGGGGTTTTTCCCAACACCAAATGTTTTTTATTAGCACCAACTGAAGTAAGGAGCACCAACTCCAAGGAGAGAACCAACTCTCAAGCAAGGCTCAACTTTCCGCAAGACTCAACTTTCCAATAGAATGCAATCTATCCAATTATAATTGATCTAATAGTACAACTAACCCAAATACCAATCATCCATTTATTGAATCTACACCAGCTCATGATCATAGATCTAAAAGAAATGCTCATCACCATACTTCATATTCTTCTCTAAAATTCACACCTTCTTCACTTCATCTTCTCTTTGAAATTCATACCTTCTTCACTTCATATTCTCTTTAAATTTCACACCTTGTTGTGCCAAAGGATCACCATACTAGAAATTACCGACCTCAAGTGTATATCCACTCATTCACCCACTTTCACACTCACCTTTCAAATGAACCAAGCATAGTTGTATTTATACTCGTTCATGCTCAACTCTAGTTTAGTTTTAGGTCCGACTTGTGCCACAAGTTACAAACAACTTATCCATTTAAAACAACTTTGGGACCACCATTTAACATCATTCCGGGTCTTCAACTTTAAACATGGCATACCGCCTATCATTGAAAAGATCACAATGAGTTCTAAACTTCATATGAGTTTAACAACCATCTGACCTATTTTTCAAAAATCAATCACAGGTATGGATCAATTTCCTTTGTCTCTATGAATGTTGTAGAAATCAAATTATGTAGAGGTGATTCCTTCAAACCATTTACATGTAACCATCTTCACAAAACCATGGGATTATTAAGTTAAGCAATGTTCCCAGCACCTCATGGATTATGTGTTCGTAACCTATGACCGGGGGCTGGAACCTAATCCTTCGGTACTTTGGTCTTTGGTCGATTCCTCTCTCATCCAATATTCTTGAGTTTCAACTTCTCAAAGTGGTTACCTCTCACAAGGATTGATCTAATGGTTATCATGAATCCCAGAACCAGATCAAGGATTTAGCTTCAATACTTACGTATCCTTCCACCGCTTAATCCAATGGTTGTGACTTAATCAAAGCCTGAGATGGATTACCACTATTTACTTCGGAACTTCGGGACTCCAAGGCTTCGAAGGTCCAGGTAATTGTTGCTCCAATTTAACTGGAGTTGGTCAATACCAAAGTGGTCAACATGGGAGTGCTTACATCATATTTCCACTGCGTTTTGATCTAACGGTCATGCGATAATCCAAAGGATCTTAGATCAACTGTTAGCATTGACGTCGGCCTTCGACGCTTCGGTTACTTGTTGGTTTCCCCCGAAGGACAAATTCCCAGAGTGACATAACTTGTTGACATCACTATTGACTTGGCACTGGTTGAGTGGCTACCAGTGTCAACTATATTCATGACTTACATAACCTAAAGTTCCAACTAGACCTTGACACTTGTCATCATATGATTGTGCCACGTGTCCTTGCTGACGTGGTATTGCTGATGTGAATCTCCTGATGTGGCACATGTCCTCCTCCTAGTCGTAGGTTCATATGAATCCTTGATCAAACAAATATGATAAGCTCTTATATCAATGGTTCGGATTTATTTCATCCTTCGGGACTTTGGGCCTTTGCAGTCATTCAACCTTCCGGAGTGCATTTCACCAAAGTAGATCAGATGGTCGATATTCGTTCTTCCGTAGATGGAAAATCCTAGTTTGTCTAGAGGTTTCAAACAAATAAACAACCATGAATTGATTTGAGTGGATGGTTCTCGTTCACTTCGGGAATTCAGAGCTTTGGGACTACGACCTTTGCAGTCTTCCAACTATCCCAGAGTAAATTTCATCGAAGTGCTTATTAGGAATTTCTGCTTGATATCTTTTCATAATTCCAGGAGCTAGGACTGTGGGATTAGGCATAGAGGATCTCCACTCTTCGGGTATTTGATTATTCGTGACTCCGGGTTATTGGAACCGATTCCAACCGTAGATCTATTGGCATGTGATGATCGACATTCAGTGTGGATTTCAGAATTGAAACTTGCATGATCGTTAACTTCAACCCTTGCATCCTGCAATGGTTCCCCTCTGTTGATCTTCTCTTACTGAGATCTGATGGTCAAGACTTAATCGGATGTTGATCCAAAGGTCCTCCTCTGTAACTCCCAGATATGATGGTCCTAGTTGGTTCTGAAATCTACATCAGTGGATGTTGGCATAGGGGTAGACCCAGGGTTGAACGCTTCAACAACGCACCAACAAATCCCTAACTACCGACCCTTTCAGAAACACCTACGAAGAATATGAAGTCTCACTCGAGGTAGAGGTAGGGGTGGTTGCAGGACTCAAATTTCTGCAACCTAGCTGGGACACAAATCTGTGATTATACCACTTAACAAAGAACTTAGTAGTTAACATTCATCAGTAATTAACTCTTATTGACATCGCAGATCCAAACCCTAATTACAAAGCAATGCAGTATTCTACCAGATCTAACACATCTAAGCACTTAGCACATGGAAAATGATCAGATCTAGCATTTATTCACATCATTTAAGCACTAAGCTATCATACTAGATTCATCTAAACATTCATTAATGCACTTAAGCTTAAATTATATACACAAGACAATAACTAGCATGCACAAAGAAACCATAACATAGGATATACGTGGTTCACCCTAGTGTGGGGCTATGCCCACCAACTCTTCTCTTTTTTATTATCTTCTCTCAATATTCTACAAGCACAGAGCATCAAAACCCTACTCTGTAGAGGACAGGAGATCTGCATGCACCTCGCCAAATCCTCCTTCCCCGAGATAGGTTTAATCACAAAGCCTTCTTATTGTCTATACACAATATTCTTACAATCACTTGCACTTATCTCTATAAGTTATTAACACATAGTGTGCACAAAGAATCCACAACTATTCACGCTTAGCACCTTGGCCTCTTCCTACATCGCCTAAATATTTATTTATACATTACAAAATGGGCCCAAACATGGGTAAACCCATGGGTTGACTTCCCATACCTATTACATAAACCCTAATCCCAAAACTGTCCTAAAAAGGGGTCGAGATCTCGCGATATCCACTTTGACTTGTGCTCCACCTTCGACCAACCTGTCGAAGTCCCAAAAGAGGTCAAACATGACCAAGGATCTCCAAAACTTGGTCAAGGGCCAAAAATCCCCCAACACTCACTTGTGACTCATCTCGAGTCACTCTATTCTGGGTAACTCTACCTCAAAAGCCTCGAGCTTGCCTCGAGCTGCTTCAACCTGTTTCTGCGCCAAGGCCTCCTGCTTGGCGAACTATTGAATAAATGCCTCATTCACATGTCCTTCTAAGCGTTGTTCTACTAAAGTGACTACTCGTTCTAGCTCTACTCCTCGGCCTTCAATCTCCTCAAAAGGAGGCAAGTTGCGTCCTGGACTGGTTGGAGCTTCTGAGTCACTTCCATGACTTTTCTTTGTATGGCATGGACTTGTTGTTGAGCCGTGTGTTGTTCTTGGGATATTTTCATTTTCTCAACCACTAACAAGGGATTTAACTACGCTTGTACTGTTGTTGCTTGCTTCTTTGCTTTCTCGAGCTGGGAATCCAATGTTTTCAATTCAGTGTTCTTGGTAAGGCGCTCATAAGTCTGCACACTGTGACTTCTTAGTTGTTTACATTCCATGACTCATGATTTGATCCTTTGAACTGCGCTCTGAGTAGTTTCTTCTCTCTGGTCTCACACTTCCTATCGAGTGCTTGACACTATTTGTAGCTCCAGTTCTGCTATTCTCTGTTGAAGCTATTGAATGGATTTTGCAAGCTTCGCCACTTGTCTCTCCACCGAGTCTTCCTCCATTTTCTCTAAGCCCATCACAGAGTGAAGTGCTCTGTGGAATGATTCTTTAACTCTAACCTGCTCCGTGAGAAGCTATTATTTCTCCTGTTGGATCTGTGCACTATCCTCTTCAAACTTGATTTGGAGGTCGTCCTTCTCTTGTTGTGCAACTCGGTGTTGCTCTATGATTTCCTCTTGTTCTTGCTTCAGGGCCACTTTGGCCTATTCTTTTTCTTCCTTCACACAATGAAGGCAAGATTTGGTCGCATCAACTATTCTGTGGAGTTGGGAAGGCTCATCTCCCAACTCTGGTTATTCTGGTGGCGGGGGCGCAGTGGACACTGAGCAGCTGGAGTGAAGGGCTTGTTGTACTCCTCTCATCTCTGCTTCAATCCTTCCATACATGTTTTCTTGTTTGGATTCAGTTGTCTACAAAATATCTTCTGAGGCATCTAATATAGCTACGATAATGAAGTCGAAGTCATCGAATGTGAGTATATTCTGCAGCTTCGTCTTACTTGCTTTGGACTTCTTCCGTGATGTAGGTTTTGTTGGGGAAACCTTTATTTTCTTGGATGTCTCTGCCTCTTCAAGGGGGTTCCTAGGCAGTGTTAATTTGCCTTGATTCAACTTGTCTTCTTCCCCTTCTTGCTCTTTTTTGTCCACTTTGTCATTTCCTCCTCCATTAGGTGAATCTAATGCAGTCTCTTATGATGTGTTGTGTATTTCCTGTACATCTTCCTTATTTTTCTTCCTGCTACTGCTGGGTGCATCATACTCTTCACGAGTAGCCACCGAACTTCCAATGAGGTTGGGATCGGACAGTATTGCCTGGTCGACTGGTATAAGGAACTTTGCGGGCCATTCCTTAGTGATTTCTTCTAGGTCCTCCTCTGTGAGCTTGTAGTAGGACCGAAGCTCTTCTTTACTTTCATCTGCACATGCAGTAATATAAATAAAATTCCTATCTGCGTGGAACTTCATAAGGGGCATGAACCTATCTAGGGTATTCAACGTCATACGAGGGAAAGACTCAATAGCCCTCTTTAGCTGCAGGTAGTAGGTATGGAATACTGTGTTTGACTGTCATTGTTTCCCCATATCACTCGAATATTAGAGCGTGTTGAACTTCACGACTAGTGGATCGAACTACTCAATGTCAAGGAAGATCGCACCTTCTGGCATCTCCCAAGCAGTGAATGTGATGAGGATCAATAGCCAACTAAAATGGAACTCATAGCCCTGATCCTAAGCTTTGCAACAATCTAGTTCTAACTGATTGACTAGGTAACTGACCCAGTTCATCTATAGTCCTTCCACACATTTTCCTGCGAGGTCAACGACAAACCCTGTGACTTGCATGGGTCAGTTCTTTTGGAATATCTTACCAACAATCAATTGACAAGAAAGGCACAATGTGACATTCTGAATCGAGGCTACCTTGTAGCCTCGCGTCCCTTTCTCTACATCGTCGTAGGTGTCTTTGATCTTCTGTGCCAGGGCGTGGTCTACAACATTCCCTGGATAAAATTCTTGTGGGTATGGTCCCTGCGTGCTCAATCTGGTGATCCTATGGATCAGTGCCGGATCGACGGTGATGTGTTTGTCTAACCATAGATACCCTCCATGGAAGCATGACATCGGGATCTTAATGCATGCGTTAACCTCCTGGTGCCTTCTAAAATGTGGTATCTTCATCACGTTCAAGACAGTGGACTTCGCGATGTCCATAGTCCACGGTTGGGGGATGATCTTCGACTTCTTCCCCTTGGCTTGGTCAAATATTTGTGAGGTGTGAACATGCCAAAGCTCTTTCGGTCTCCTAGGTTATAGTCACTGATCTTCAAGGTTGGAATCCTCTCCAACTGCGGTCTGACTGCTTGTATTCCCTTCGGGAGGTATGCAGTGATGAATGTGTAGTCGAAGTCCCTGAGGACACTATCATGACTCACCACACTGGCTAGGGGTGGGATGTAGCCAGGTAGGATGGATGGAATTAGCTTCGCATTCACCAAGTCATCACGATGCTTGGTTATTTTCTCGGTTGCAGCTCAGGATGGTCCAAATCCATGAGAAGTCGACGGGGAGGCTTGCACTCCTTGCGTCGATGAGGCTTGGATGCCTACATACATCGCTTTCTTGGCCATGAGGTCTATTAGAATCTCTTCGACTTCTTTTTCTGCTACGCTAATTGCATATGACATGCACACTCAAGATCTCATATCTCAGGTCGATGAACAATACTCAATGTAACATAATGGATGGTGAGGTCTCAATGATCACTACGCGAAATCAACTAGTTCTATGTGGGCTTGGATAATCACAATTGGAAAAAGTGTTCTCGGTGCAATGCTCAATGGGATAAATAAATATTTTCGTGACAATTTCTTTCAACGGGTCGCAATGCAATTCCATCCGTTATGGCACGGTCCCAATAGTCCAATGGAAAACTTTCGGGCCATAAATGCTTTCCTAACCATTCAGGAGCGTCTATTGAATGGTCATCTTGCCTCCAATGGTCATATTTCTTCGTCATGGCGAAGTGCCAATATGTGTTGTACTGATATTCCGACGAAGTTCAAGTTCTAGAAACCTTTCTTCTGCGAAGTATTCTCTTTAACTTCTTGCAATTTTTCTAACTTTTCCCTCTTCCTACTGAGCTTTATGGCCTTCTTTCCTATGATATGAATCACTGGTTTCCTCTTTCCATTATCGCTCTTATCTCCTCTTGGCATGATAACTTCGCACTGTGGAGGGTCTTTTATAGGGTTCAAGGGTAATACTTCTTCTCTTTCTGGGGTAGGTGCTCTACTCTCTTGTACAGATAGGTGTCTCTAGTCTTCATGTTTACTTTCAACTTCGACATCCATATCTTTAGTCTTTAGTAGCTTCGACTGGTTCTCTTGTTCTTCCAGTAAGTGCGGTATTCTCCTAGCCATGAAATCTCTTAGTTCTTGTTTTTTCTGTTCTAGATCCTCCTCTTCTTGTTTCTTTTGTATCTGATCTTTCTCAATATAGGTTTTTCCTAACAATATAGAAAATGGGGCGTTGTTCTCAACAAACTTAATGATATCAAATTCTTCTTCTGTCAAAGTGCCATGAGAACTCATAGATATCTGGGTAAGTATTCCACATAGGATTATCATCTTTCCTCTAAATAATCATATTCCTCCTAATGAAGGAACCATAGAAGGCTTTCCCAAAATTTCCCAAGTTCTTTCTGTCATGATATTCACCCGTGTTTCCTCATCCATGACACAGTCTATGTCAAAGTCTCCTATTCTTGTTTCTATGTACTCTTTCTCTTTTAATACATTTGATAAGTTGATATTTTTGTGGTCATTCAAGGTTTCTTGAATCTGTAGTAATATAGTCTCTGATTCTTTCTGGGGTTCTATCATATCCTTAGTTTCTTGGCATGTATCATAGTTTTCTTGTTTCATATTTATCTTTTCAACTTTAGCAATCATTCTAGGACAATCCAAAAATTCATGGTCCATAGCTTTATAGAAAAGACAACTAGGTCTTCTACCAGGGCATTCCATAGCAAGATGTCTTGGTCTTTTGAAACTGTAACAAAGGGTTAATCCTCTCTTTCTCTTAAATCATCCCCGACCTTTCCTGTACTGCGCACTGGGATCACAATAACTAACCTGCAAAAAATTCTTTCTAGGATCCTGCATCCATTTGTTATTCCAAACATTCTTTCTATGCATAGGAATAACATATCTTTCATTGCTTCTATTAGATCTATTCATATCAAATCTTCTTTGTTCTAACTGTGCCCTAGTTTTCAGACTAGGACAAAATTTATCAAACATACCTAGGTTCATTCTTTCAAAACAAAAAATTTCACTTATCTTACCTTTCTCAGAGCACAAAGATTCAATAGCTTACCTCTTTTCTTCAAATCATACTTCTCTTCTCAGCACAGAGCTTTGCAATTCAATACTGTGCACTAAATAACAGATCTACGCACAAAGCTTTTTTTTCTTCAGTTCCCAACAATCACAGTTTTAGGTCCCGACAATGGAACCATTTGTTGGCACAGGGGTAGACGTAGGGTTCAACACTTCAACAACGTACCAGCAAAACCCTAACTACTGGCCCTTTCAGCAACACCTGCGAAGCAGATGAAGTCTCACCCGAGGTATAGGCAGGGGTGGTTGCAGGACTCAAATGTATGCAACCTAGCAGGGACACAGATCTTTGATTATACCACTTATCAAAGAACTCAACAATTAACATTCATCAATAATTAACCCTTATTCACATTGTAGATCCAAACCCTAATTACAGAGCAACACAGTATTATACTAGATATATCACATCTAAGCACTTCACACATGGAAAAAGATCAGATCTAGCATTTATTCACATCATTTAAGCACTAAGTTATCATATTAAATTCATCTAAACATTCATTACTACACTAAAGCCTAAATTATACACACAAGACAATAACCAGAATGGACAAAGAAACCATAACACATGATATACGTGGTTCACCCCAGTGTGGGGCTACGTCCACCAACTCTTCTCTTGTTTATTATCTTCTCCCAATCTTCTACAAGCACAGAGCATCAAAACCCTACTCCGTAGAGGATAGGAGATATGCGTGAACCTCACCAAATCCTCCTTCCCTAAGTTAGGCTTAAGCATAAATCCCTCTTACTCTCTATACACAATCTTCTTGCAATCACTTACACTTAGCTCTGTAAGTTCTTAACACATAGTATGCACAAAGCATCCACAAATATTCACACTTAGCACCTTGTCCTCTTCCTACATCGCCTAGATATCTATTTATACATTACAAAATGGGCCCAATTATGGGTAAACCCATGGGTTCACATCCCATACCCATTACATAAACCCTAATACCAAGACTGTCTTAAAAAGTGGCTAAGATCCCACGGTCTCCGCTTCTACTTGCGCTCTTCCTTCAACCAGCCTGTCAAAGTCCCAAAATAGGTCAAACATGACCAAGGATATCCAAAACTTGGTCAAGGGCCAACAGTGGACATGATACTCCCTTGATTCTTTTGTAGTTTTACTGTGAGGATTTCAATCCTGATCGTGTTTCTGCAATGTGCTTTTCCTTATGAGATTTTTGGTAGATTCCTCTGCATCTTATTCATAACAACTCATCATCACTGCAATGTGCTTTCCCTTCTAAGATTTTTGGTTTTGTACTTGGATTCTAATTGATTGAGATCATTGATCTGTTGGGAATTCTATCTCGATGGTGTTTCTTCATTGCACTCATCTCGTGAAATCTGATACGCTACCTCTCCTAAGATTTAGGTAGATTCCTATGCATGTTTTTCATAACAACTCATCATCACATCATAATGACATCAGCTGTTGACATCAATGGCAATATGTCCAACAGTACTTTGGTTATTCAACCCAATGTTTTCTTGATCGACTTGTTGTTTATGTTCAACCTCTTCATGTTCCATCTACAAACATAGAAATGAAGTGTAATAAGTATATCTACATTTATATATATAGTAAAGTATACATAATTGTGTAGATCAAAAGGTGTACCATAGAAATGATAGTTTCATAAACAAAATGCATTCCTTTGAAGCCATGCTTCATGTCATCTCTCAAAATCTCTTTTGTTGGATGCACTCCATACTTTGTTTCATGCATGTTTAATATGCCATGACAAAGCAAAATCAATATAATTAATATAAAGGTTTCTCGTTGTTCCATTAATTATAAAACAAGAGAAGCTAAAAATCATAGTTACCTATAAATTGGTCAATTAAAACTTGATACTTCAACATATACTCACAAAACATACTTAACCCAATGTCTATCAATTCTTCAGTTGGTTCTTTTTTGTACGTTAGCACCTATTAGAAGACATCCATGAATGAGTGTAAATTAATCATTTAAATATACATATCATAACCAAGATGAAATTTTAAGTAAGATAAAAAAAGTAAGTACTTACAAACTTTGTGATCAAACCTTTTAATCTTCATCATCTTGTCTTATGTGTTGAATGGGTTTCATTCTTTTTCTTTTTTACAATAAAAAAAAATCAGTACTTCATGTGATACTTAAATTTGAGGTACATAAAAGAATAAATGAATGATTACATATCTATTATGCACATTGTAATTTTTAGGATGACTCCTCCTACGTGTTAACGACAAAAAAAAATGCATTGTCATTTTTGCAAGAATGATGCCTAATCTTGTAACGAAACTTTTTCCAGCTTCCCTAGCTCCAAATCCAAATATTATTGCACCGTTGGAAATATTATGATCTTTAGATGAAAATCGACTATTTGAACGTGCAAAACGGACATTCCACGGCTGAGAAAATTGATTTTTCCCAAAGGCAATTTTCGCTGGAAATTCTGACTTTTGGTGGTTTAGGCGAACATGATGACTGTTCATTAACCACCGAAAGCTGCGCTTTCGGTGGATAACTCACCCAGAAAATTTCCCAGTAACCACTGAAAGCCTGTGTGTCTAGAATTGAACGAGTTTTTGCACAGATCAAGGATTTTTGATATGAAAAGATTTAAGATCTTTTCGAATGAATGACTGATGAATTATCAAGTCTATTCCAGCAGCTATTTTTGACAAATCATGGAGAAAAGAATTATTTTAAAGGCCTATGGACAGCTTTAATTAAGACAGAAAAGCAGGGCACTTGGCCACATCAGAAAATTCGACTTAGTCTCTATTTGAAAGTCATCATCTAGTCTTGGAAGGCTGTTCTACACTTCACCAACAACCAACAGAGAGAAATTTGGTATTGCCCTCATTTTGGGGAAGCATCCCACTTCTTTTGCAACTGAATTTTGACTCACTATTTTTAGCATAGCAGATCCATGTTTTGAGGATCTGAAAACTGTTTGTAAAGGCTATAAAGCCCAGGAACTCAGTCTTAGAGGGGGTTTGACTTTGGAGACTTGTTCAGACTATGTAACTCAGAACTTCTCATTTCCATATGAAGTAATACAAGCTTCTTTTGCCATAACCTGTTCAGATTTCACCTTCCTATCTATTCTATATTTGCACTTGGATATTATATTCATGTTGTTATCTATTCTGTACTTGCACCTTGATATTATATTCATGTTGTTATGTTTGTTTATGCCAGATAACTGTCATCTTATCACTACAGATTCATAAGTTTAACTCGCAAATATTTTTGCAGGATTATTGTAATCGCCATTCATATATATCTATATGTGATTCCACTGGCATATAGTTATTTCTTCATCCATCAATTATTTGCCAACTCCCTGAACATCCACTGCGGTTGAAAGCCTTATTCATCTTGATGTGTTTATGCATGATTTGAATGAAAATTGATCCAGTCATCCGACTTGTTCCAAATTCACACTTTTATTATTTAGAAAATTGCTTTGAAAAGTATACCGTGCATCACTCCTACTTACCGTAGGAGAGTTTCCGGAGTTTATAAAAATTAATACGCCGCTGTCGGAGCCGCAGTTCAAGCTTATCTTCCTGAGAACGCATTAACATCGTGATCTATTTCTTTGATATAGACAAGAGTAAACACTATCGTTGTGTACATCATCTATCCGGGTGACCTACGAAGGGACGGATCCGTTGGTGGACTCCAATCGTATGACAGCGAACAAAATCTAGCCAAGAGGCAAGGCCTTCCGCGATTCTTCTTTCTTCGAGCATTGTTGGTTTCAATAAAGTACCCACAGATGAATGGGAGAACAATATTCCATATTCCGAGGTGAGGAGTGCGAAATACCGACTGAACATTTGTTGGATTTCAATGAATTCATTGACCGACTTGAAATTGTACATGAGGATGTTCAAATAAATCTTTTTAGGTACTCATTAGAGGGAATAACACGTGACTAGTGCCGATCTCTTCCAAGTGCAAGTGTTAGCTCTTTGGTCGATTTTCATGCTGCCTTTCATGCGTTTTGTGAAGATCGGTTTCCAGCTGATCTTCTTTACCCTCAATGTTGTCGCGAATTTCATTTGTTGACTAAGGATTTAGATGTTCATGAAAAGTATGCTATTGAAGAAAATGTTTTTCATCATTATCAGGAAGATCCAATTAGCCCTTTTGAAAACTTGAAAAAAAATGATGATCAGATTGACAAAATAGAAAGTGAAACTGTTGAAACTAAAGAGGATCATGAGGGCGTTCTACGGGGCCAAGATTTGCAGAGACCTGAAATTCTGCAAAGCAGACGCGAAGAAGAGCAAAAGCACCAGATCAACAACGCTATCATGCATGTTTCTTTGATCGGAGATGAGTAGTTTGCAGTTGACATGGAGATCAGTGGAAGCCATCGACAACAACATGTCAATCTTCAATTGGAACAACTTCTTAAAGAGGTATTCCTCGACGCTTTATTGACCCTATTGCTGACTATTTGTATTTTAGGAGCAGCATAAACCCAAGGATATTTTAGCCAGAAGAAGATTGTTTTTATCATCTATTTAAACCTCTTTTCTCGCATGATATGGTTTCCATTGTTCGGTCAAGATCTAGTTACGATGCTTGTAAATCAGTTTCTCCCATGGCTTCATTGGAAGCATGACTTCAATTAATAAGAGCCAGTATTGTTGGTTTATATGTAAGATTAGATAGAAAAATAAGCTCGTCCTACGAGCATGTAGATTGCTTGTAGTCATTGTTGAATAAGTAGAAACATATGCTGATATCAGTCCAATAAGAATTGCTTGCAATTCAGTTACAACATTTGCCTCCATAATGCATCGCTGTAACGATATGTGTTCATTCTCGCATTTTGCTCGCCGAGGAAGCTCTCTTTAGGGGCAACATTTTTCCAAACCACACCAACAAGCTTCCAAACAGCAGTAAGTCCAATGGCATGGGGAGGATGTTGGGTTTGGGCCAAAATGAAAACAGTGGGTTTATTGCGCAGACTGCGAACAACCAACCTTAATCCCATGTGGAAAGCTTCTCGTGACATCACTTTGAAGGGGAGCAACTAATATAGTCAAGACCAACAATATCCGCATGTCAGCCTCCCCGCTTGGTTTCTTGCACATGGAGAATCTCGATTTGTGGTTGAAAGTAGTTGCTTTGAAGACCTCTGCATCAGAATCTGCCCAGAAGTATCCAGCTTTAATTGCGGTGGAAGAAGAGCATTTTGGAGGACCAAGCTCGAGTAAAGATTTAGCATGGACAAATTTGAATATGGAACATAGAGTCTATGGCAAGCTAGCCCATGAACTTATTAGACCCGATGTGGAGAAAACTTGCATATGTAGGAATATTTTTGCTTCCAGTACTGACAACTATACGCATGAAGGTGTCAGCTTTACATCTGGATGCATTAAATTGACGGCATAATGAAAATGCGAAGGCTATATTATTAGTCAAGTAAAGGAGAAAGCAGAGATGTCTCCGGTGACATTGACTTACGTGGCACAAGAAATTGTCCAGCAACGGCTAAACGCGCATGACAATTCTATGGTGTGCACGTTAGAACACGCCCCATTCCAAGATAACCTTCGAGGGGATTCTATATATTCAGCAAATGCAGTTCACTTTCGGTTTGGTTATTCTGTCTCATCACCTGGAATCAAAAGCTCTGTAATGGATGGGTCCATGTCATCCGATAGATCTCCCTGTGAAGACTATGTCCGGACGTATATCTCCCAAGAGTACCCAATGTTATAGGAGAATGAATTACAATTGTTTAGGCTTCCAAGCCCAGTATTATGTACTGGGGACATCTTACATGTTGAACTCTTGGGTAGGGTTCAAAAAACAAGAGTTGGATGGATTGCATTATATATTTGTGTGTCATGTGTATGTGGTTGGGAGACCCTTTTCTTCCATTACTTTTGAGGTTCAAGGTCAGCCAAGGAAGTATATTTCACAGTACTTGGGACATCAAGGGCATCCTGAGATGCCATTTAAAGATACTTCAGGAGCTGCATCCCAGGAAGATGAAACTGGCACCTCTTCTGATGATCGGGATTCAGACGAAGATGGAAATAATAAATCCACTAGTTATCTACGATGGTGTCAGTCGCCCGAAGCCTATGAATTTCTTCTGGTTTAAGGTGGCCCAAAGCATAACTGATCGACCCATGAAGGGAATGCTCACCGGCCCAGTGACAATTTTGAACTGGTATTTCGTTAGAAATCATCAACCAAGATATGAAACTTGCATGCAAATTGCCTTGGCCATCAAGGATGAGGTGGAAGATCTAGAAGCGGGAAAGATTCAGGTGCCGAAAATCACGACTATTGGTGAAGACTTCTTGATAATTTTTGTAGTTGGTTGAGAAATTTCTGCCCAAAATCCTCTATATGCTCGGGCTATCAGTCATCGTTGAGTTGAGTATGGATTAGAATTTCATGGGCGATTATTTCATAACCAATTTAAGATTGTATGCGGATCTTATGGAGAATTGGTTGTTGAGTTATAGTATTATACACCACGTGAAGGTGATGTGACAATTGTTCTTGAAAGCGTTGGCAACAATTGGTTTGATTCGAGTAAATGGAAAGCATTTTAGAAAGACTAATGTTGTAATTAAAAGTGGAGAAGAAATTGTTTTCAGTCATCTTGGAAATCATGCCTATATATTTCAACCGTTAATAAATGAAAATGCCTCAACTTCTATTGGACTGACAGAAAATCAAAGAGCCACGGGTAAGGCAGCACCATTTGAATCAAGATCATGGGATCCTTCAGCTGTAGCAGGAGTATAAATTTTAGCATCATTGTCAAAGTTTGGGGCCAGACCTAAACTTGTTGCCACCACTTGCTACAAATATTGAAGAGTCCCAGCAAGGAATCGACAGGCCTCAGTTGCCATCTTCATGTGAAATGCCGATGGTCTGCCTCGAGCATTGAAGTAGCTAGTCAAATGGGAAAAGCTTAATTCTCCTCGATCCAAATGGTGCGCAAATGGAGACCCAATAAGTGACAAAGCACCCTTATCTTGTCCAGATATATAACAACAACAAATGAACATCTAAATCGTGACAGCTCGAATGCTGGTCTTGAGACAGAGAATGGAAAATATTCTAGGTTAGATAAATCCTTGAGACCGGAATAGTCACTGGGAACTCTCAACGCTTTGCATGCTGTACCGATGCTGATCAATGGCTTGTTAAAATTCTAGACATGGACATTTTGAAGGCCGTAAATTTGAATAATCGTCTGGTATCTCGAGAGATGTAGGTCTGATAGAACACCTTCTGTAAGAAATGTAGTTTCTAAAACTATTCAACTTGCCAAGGCTTTAGCTTTTGAGATGGGTCTAGACCTAAATAACGATGGCTCTTGTAGTAATGAATAAATTCCCTGTGAAAACAACACATCTAGTAGAGGCAGCTTTTGTGGCTTCAACGACATTTCCCCACACATGTAAATTGGTCCCTACACACATTCCCCTATCTCTTCAATGCAATATTTGAATACCAAATACCAATTCCTCTATAATGCAATGTGTCTCATTTGATTTGAGCTGAGGTTATTATTTTGATTCTATAGATAAGAATGCCTTCTCAAGGAAAATAAGGAATTCATCCTTCTCACCATTATCTAATAGATCACAGTCAACCAGATCCAATGCTAGAAAAAACATGGTAACTGAACAGTCTCCTCATTGTTTCTTCACTCACACTAGAAAATATGGTGATTGCAGGACATATTTCATGCCAGAATCACATTTTAAGTCTAGTCACAATGATGTCGTTGATGAATCAAGTGGAGACCATGGACAAAATGTGATTTCTGCAAAACAAAGGTGTGCTTGAGAATATTTATAGGCTGAAGCCTTTACATAGCCATACTCAACCACAACAACAGTCTATCGACCTCCAACACAGGATCATGTAGGTTTGGAAACACTTGCCAAAATTGCCAGCTCCATCGAGGGAGAAATACAGGTTGAAATCCATCAAGGAGTTTACAAGTTTAGTCAGAGAGAAAAGAGCTTCTTCCAAGAAGATGTGAAGTCGTTTGCAGTAATACAAGTAATTGAAATTTTGAAATTTTGATTTTTGACAGTGATTTGTTTTTCGGTGGTTTAGGCGAACGGGACGTTTGTTCATTAACCACTGAAAGAAGTGCTTTCGGTGGATAGGGTGTTTAAATACAAATACTGTTAACCACATAAATTTGTTTTAACCAGAATATTCAACATTTTGCCCTGATTTGAGATATTCAAGTTGGAATGATGTGGAATCTTATGGAATAGGATGATTATGAATTACCAAATCGAGCCTAAACATTATTCTTGAAGAATAAAGTCAAAAAAGAAGTTTTTCATCATATTTGGTCACTCTGAAATTTGGATACTTGTTAAAGCTGCATGTTGTTTGTGTTTGGGTTGATGGTATGCAAGGAGGTAGTAAGAACAATTTTCTTATAAACTTGTTTCCAGATAACACTGGGATTGAGCCTCCTCATAAGATAGCTAAACTGTCTTCATGTCTCAACTTTGCATATCATGAGAAAGGAGCACAAAGGCCACGTGAAATGGATTCAAAGACTTTAGTGCATTGACTTTTGCCCCGGCTCCTCCATTTCGTCGATAACATATCCGGAGTTGGATCAAGCCTAAAAGTACATCAACTTTGGCTGGCTAACATACATAGACAACTATCTCTAATCGCTTTTGGTTGAATACCATATCCGCATTTTACCGTGAAGCTACCGTATCCTGGCCTCCGGCAGATTGGTTACCGGATCCGGTGGATTTACAAATATCTGTTACTATTCATTTTTATCCTCCTTTTGAATATGTAAATTTCTTGCAGATCTTTTCCAGGAAAAAGATTTACACTTAAAGGATGTATAATATTCTAAGCTGAAAGATTTTATGGGAAACTGCTGCAATAGAGTGCAAGACTAGGTTTCGTAATGCATCACTCCATGCGTAATGAGTAACATGAGAAGTGAAGCCTCGAAAGTAGCTTCACATGTTAGGGGAAATAAAATAGGATAAATCAATCAATCACCAAGAAAATTAAGTGCAACTAGCGTAGGGATATTCTTTTGCAATGTAATCGACCATCAAATTTTAATTTTTGGGTGTTTTGTTTCTGGTTTAGGCGAGCTTGTGTGTGCTCATTAACCAATGAAAAGGCTGAATGAATCCATGGCCCAATACTAAAGGCAAGAGGTCTGCTAGGTTCTTGGAAAACTCATAGGGAATTTTCCATCCCAAATTGGAGCCAGATGTTAATGACAAAAAATGCATTGTCATTTTTGCAAGAATGATGCCTAATCTTGTAACAACAAATTTTTTCCATCTTCCCTAGCTCCAAATCCAAATTCGTTTGCACTGTTGGAAAGATTATGATCTCAGAGTATGAAAATCACTCATTTGAACGCAGAAAACGGGATATTCCACGTATCGAGAAAATTGATTCTTCCTAAAGGCAATTTTCTTTGAAATTCTCACTTCGGGTGGTTTAGGCGAACAGATGACTGTTGATTAACCACCGAAAGCAGAGCTCTTCGGTGGTTAACAAGCCCAGACTTTTATCTCTTAACCACCGAAAACTGTAACTAGACAGAGAAAGATAAATTTTGCACAGATCAAGGATTTTTGATATGAAAAGATTCGGGATCTTTTCCAATGGATGTCACATGAATTATCAAGTCTATTCCAGCAGCTATTTTTGACAAATCATGGAGAAAAGAATTATTTTAAAGGCCTATGGACAACTTTAATTAAGACAGAAAAGCAGGGCACTTGGCCACATCAGCAAATTCGACTTAGTCTCTATTTGAAAGTCATTATCTAGCCTTGGAAGGCTGTTCTACACTTCACCAACAACCAACAGAGAGAAATTTGGGATTGCCCTCATTTTGGGGAAGCATCCCACTTCTTTTGCAACTGAATTTTGACTTACTATTTTTAGCATAGCAGATCCATGTTTTGAGGATCTAAAAACTGTTTGTAAAGGCTATAAATCCCAGGAACTCAGTCTTAGAGGGGGTTCAACTTTGGAGACTTGTTCAGACTATGTAACTCAGAACTTCTCATTTCCATATGAAGTAATACAAGCTTCTTTTGCCATAACCTGTTCAGATTTCACCTTCCTGTCTATTCTATATTTGCACTTGGATATTATATTCATGTTGTTATGCTTGTCTAATGCCAGATAACTGTCATCTTATCGTTGCATTCATAAGTTTAACTCTGCAAATATTTTTGTGATTATTGTAATCGGCCATTCATATATGTCTATATGTGATTCTGCTGGTATAATAGTTATTTCTTCATCCATCACTTATTTGTCAACTCTCTGAACATCTGTGGTTGAAAGCCTTGTCCATCTTGATGTGTTTATGCATGATTTGAGTGAAAATTGATCCAGTCCTCCGACTTGTTCCAAATTCACACTTTTATTTAGAAAATTGCTTGAAAAAGAGTTAGTTACCAGGCATCTCCGACTTACAGCCTAGGAGAGTTTCCTGGAGCGATAACACTACGATGAAATTATGTTCATTTGTTTTACCATCTCCTTGTACACTTTGTTGGACATCCCCACCAACATGTATTGGTTTTTCCCTCATTTGTCCCTTGGAATTTTCCTGACACGCCTTAACCAACACACATCATTAATTTAAACCTACAAACAATTCAAACATATTAAATTTTTAATACAACTTAAAAAAATTCACTACAAGAAAAAGACTCTCTAGCAGAGGTTTTTGCGGAAGCCCCTATAAAAATAGCCCAAAATCTATTTATAGTGGAGGACACTAGTGGAGGCGAGAAGGTGGAGGTTTTAGTGGATTTTTCTTTTATGGTGATTTTATAAATATATAATGCACCGGTGTGTTTTCTACTACGAACACACCGATGTTCTAAAAAATGGTGCACCGTGGTAGCGTTATTTAAAAAAAAAACTTCAGTTTCGCTACTTAAATACTCATGCACCAATGCTCTAAAAAATGGTGCACTGTGGTAGGGTTATTTAAAAAAAGAATACTTCGGTGCGCTACTTAAATACTTACGCACCAGTGCGCATCGTTACTCTAAACAATTGTGCACCGTGGTAGGGATGTTTAAAAAAAATATACTATCGTGCACTATTTAAATAATTACACACCGTTGCATCTAATAATCGAGCACACCGTGACAATGTTAAATAAAAAAAAATACCAGTCGTAAAATTCATTTTTACCATTTTTAGTGTTGTATATATCTCAAGCACAGGTGCAACCTTTTCCTCTCTAAAGCACCCTGTCATCGGTGCTTCCCCTTCTTTCCTTCCTTCCGTCCATTTCTTAGTGCCTAGCTTTTGAATTTTTCCAAACGGTGGGTAAATTTGGTGTTTTGGACTACGTGGAAACCATGCCTCTCCGAGGAGAAAATGTCTAAGTAATGTCTTTATTTCTTTATAACTTAAAATTTTAGTGGATTAAATTCAAAATTCAGTTAAATTTCCACTGCTTTTATTTTTTTCTACACGGTACATTCGAGTCATCCGTTTCGCACTGCGGACTGTGCACCCTGAAAATTTATAGATTGCACCGAAACACAATGCCTAGTATTTTTCGGCGGTGCGTTTGTAAACTCCAACACACCGGTGTGTTGGGTAAACTTTAATGCACCGATGCGTAATTTTACTAACACAGTGCCTAAAATAATATAGTTTATTTTTTGCAGTGCGTCAAAATAATGTTAATGCATTGAGGCGTTACATTAAACGGAGCACCGCATAAATCAGATATTTTATTTTATGCGGTGTGTTGGTAAAATTACGTAGCGGTGTAATAATGATTACACAACGCAGGTCATCATAAAAAAATAGAGCCTAAATCCCAAAGTACCGTAATTATGAATTTTTAAATAATTATTGGTGTGGTACGTTACATTTCATAATTATTAATGTAACACACTAGTGCATGTCGAGAAAGAATACACACCGTAGTAACAAATTTTTTAAAAGTGGTTTTACGGTGCTTTAGGATTTTAAGTTTTTATTATTTTAGGAGGTGCGTCAATCAACCTTAACGCACCAGTGCAGTAAGGTTATAAAACGCACCACATAAAATAATATAAAAAATTTAATATGATGTGTTATGTTACATGTGCGAACCGTAGACGGTGCTCACAAGTAATATATGCACCGCGAGTGGTGCTTCACTATTTTTTGGGCGTACCGATTGTTAGCATTAAAAGTCACACTTTGACTGCTAAAGTGTAAACTCAACACTCATAAGTAGATTTAAAGATAATTTTTTATGATGATGTCAAATGGATCAAAGCTCAGTCAGAACAATGAAAATAACAGAAGGTTCAAGAAAATATGTATCAACAAATGAGGTCTTGGATAACTTAGATCAGGTTTTTAAAGAGTAAAATGGATAGATAGAAGACTTAATGAGAAAATGAAAATGTCTACCACTCACATCAGGAAATACTAGCAGACATCTGAGGAAAGTATTTTGACATAAGAACTTCTTTAATCAAAAGATAAACTCTAATAAAGTCATAGAAGCATCACAACAAAACCTCCATTTCAATACAGATACAATAAAACAAATGAATCATTCAAATGAAAACAAAATCAGAGTAAGATTGGGATAAGATAATGGAAAAAAACTGATTTCTATTAATAAAAAAGTCTCAAGTCTGATACACAAAATCCAGAGATGGCTCTGTAACTTCACAACTTCAAAAAAGTATGAGTCTCATTACAATCCTTTGAATCTTTCAATGCTTTAAATCTATATCTTATAACCTAGGCTGTCAATGACAACTTTAAAATTCGAATCCCACTTCTTGCATACAATTCCCACACCTAAAGGTGGAGCAACTACAAATGTTCAACAAAAAGGTAACAAACTACTAAAAAATAGGACCATGATGGTAACCTTCTTGATCATATTAAATGTTCTTTATGACGTGTGATCTAAGCGTATCTCCCTTGGTCAGGTGTCCCTCTAGTCTTTCAACTGAACTTCCAGCAGCTCTCATAACCTTATCTTACCATTTGGAAACCATTTTTTTGTCCAAAACCTCCATATCAAGAGTTCCCAACACAGTTCGTAGTTGTTTATTAATTGGGTTAGTTTCCATTGATGTCAACCCTTGAAGAAATTTTGGTAGTGAATTTCGGTAGCACAAAGGTTTGGGTAATGGACCCAAGTTTGGTAGATGGGTAATGGTATGAGTTTTGATATATTTGGAGGTAATAATATTCTAGATGGATAATACATGTCATGCCATTTCTGATGGTATGTGGAACGTCACATAACTCCTCAGGGTTAGAGAGTTATGGCCATGTGAAGTTGGAAAACCCTCATGAGTCATCTAGAAGCCCCAAAATGTCAAAGTGTTTACAGAAGAAATTATTTAAATAATAAAGTTAATGGAGAAATCCATAAAATAAGGAAAGTGGGATGCTACATGAAAGTATAAATAAGAGGCAAGTCTCTCTTATTGTATAACACTTGAATATCGTTGAATATATATTTTTGTGAAAGCTTATTTGAGAAGGTATTATTGATACAGAAAAATTACAGCAGAAAAAGTGCATCAGGAAAATTGCAGCAGAAAAAGTGCAGCAGGAAAACTGTGGTAGAAAAGTGTGGCAGAAAAAGTGCAACAGAAAAATCACGACAGAAAAATCGCGGCAAAAAAAGTGCGGTAGAAAAATCGTGGCAGAAAAAGTGCAACAGAGAAATCACGACAGAAAATTCGTGGCAGAAAAAGTGTGACAGAAAAAGTGCGGCAGAAAAATCGCGGCAAAAAAATCATGACAGAAAAAGTGTGGAAGACAAATCGCGCCAACAACATGGTTAGGGTCTATTTATGAGAGATATGGCACATCTTGTTTGAGGTATGTTTTGGGAGCTAGGGTTTATCTCTTGAGATGGTATTGGATGTCCAATATTGCTACATATATCAAGTTTGTTGAGGGATACAATTGGTACTTTGTTGTTGGTGAAACTATCCTAGATGGATAGTGCTTGTCATGCCATTTCCGGTGGTATGTGGAATGTCACATAAATCCTCATGGTTTGAGAGTTATCATCTTATGAAGTTGGAGGACCCCCATATGAAGGCTTGAAGCCCCAAAAGGTCAAAGAAGTAAAAGTGCTTGAAAAGAAGAAATCATTATTTAAATGATAAA
>SNQJ01S0002068.1:67484-79267 GCA_010110895.2 Picea sitchensis
TTTCTTCTTACTGAGCTTCCTTGCCTTCTTTCCTGTGATCTGAGTCTCTGGATTCCTCTTTCCATTCTTGTTCTTATCCTCCCTTAGCGTAGTAGCTTCATGCTGCTAATGTGATCTCATACAGTTCAAAGGTAATACCTCTTCTCTTATTAACTTCAGGGTGGGCATTCCTCTCACTTGCATGGATAGGTCCTTCAAATATTCTTGTGTTCTTTCAACTTTGACAACTAATTCTCTTGCGTTTTGATGCTTCACCTCAACTTCTCATTCTTCTATCAACAGATCTATTCTTCTAGCTATAAAATCCCTTAGTTCTTGCTTTTTATTTTCTGTAGCTTCTTCCTCTGCTTTTGTTCTAATCTGATCATTCTCGATCCAAGTCGTTCCTAACAAAAGTGGAAAAGGGGTGCTATTATCAACAAACCTAATAAATTGAAATTCTTCTTGAGTCGATGTTCCATGGATGATGACAGGTACATTAGTAACTCTTCCACATAGGGTTATCATCTTTCCTTTAAACAAGCCTATCCTTCCTAGTGAAGGTACCACAATAGGCTTTCCCAAAATTTCTCAAGTGCTTTCTGTCATAATATTCACTTGTGTCTCCTCATCCAGGACACAGTCTATGTCCAAGTCTCCGATTCTTGTACTTATGCGTTGTTTTTCTTTCAAGATCTATGATAAACTGACATCTTTGTGATCATTCATTACTTCTTTTAACTATTCTAATGGAGTTTGAACTTCCTCTGATCCTTGATCTTCTAACATTCTCTTATTCTCTTAACTCATGTTCATTTTTTCAACTTTAGCAATCATCTTTGGACAGTCCTCAACTTCTTGACAACAAATTTACAATAGAGACAAATAGGACCTACACCAGGGCATTCCTTAGCAAGATATCCCAATCTTCTGCAATTTTAAAATAATGTCAATCCTCTCTTTCTCGTGTATGTTCCCCAACTGCTTCTGTACTATGCACTAGGATCACAGTGCTGGAACTGCAATCTCTTTTCTTCAGATCAAGTTTCTTTCTTAGCATAAAGCTTCACAAGTCAAGTAGAGTATTGTTCACTACAACAATAGATCTATGCACAAAGATTCTCATTTCTTTCAGTTCCTAGCAATCATAGTTTCAGGTCCTGGCAATAGAACCATTTGTTGGCACAGGGGCAGACCCGGGGTTCAACGCTTCAACAATGCACCAACAAAACCCTAACTACTGACCCTTTCAGAAACACTTGTGAAGTAGATGCAGTCTCACTCGAGGTAGAGGCAGGTGGGGTTACAGGACTCAAGTGTCTGTAACCAAGATGGGACATAGATCTATGATTCTAACACTTCACAAAGTACTTAAGAACAACACACATTAATTCATTATCTTTATTCACATCTCAGATCAAACCCGAAGTACAGATCGACATAGTAACAATGAAAAAACATACATCACACTTAGCATCATGAGTTATATCTAACACATTCATCATAGACAAAGAACTAAGCATCCATAGATCTATCTATCATTCATAATAATCAATGCACTAATCAGATCTACAACATAAATATTATAGCACAAAGCAAACCATCAACACATGATATACGTGGTTCACCTCGGTGTGGGGATACGTCCAGCAAAAACTTCTTCTTCTTTATTATGCTTCAATCTATTACATTCATCTGCTCCTATGCACTAAGCCACAAAGCCAAGCTTCGCACTGAACAGGTGATCTGTGCACCGGATCCACCTTCCCAAAATTAGGTCAAGGCACAGAGCCAACTCCTCTACTAAGAAAATAACCTTACATACATGGTATGTTGCACAAATCAACTCATAACTACTTGCCTCTTTCACTCAGCTAAATACTACTTCTTGCACTTAGTTGCTCTCTCGTCTACATTACAATATTACATATTTATACTTTTACATTCCTTACAAAAAGGCCTAATCATGGGTAAACCCATGGGCTGAAATCCCATAACCTATTACATAAACCCTAATGAACCCCTTGCTGGGTCCACAAAACAATTGAGATCCCGTGATCTCAGCTCCGCCTGGAGCTCCATCTTCAACCAACCTGTCGATGTCCAAAAAATTAGTCAATCCTGACCAATGTTTTTTCAAAACTTGGTCGAGGGAAAACAATCATGAAACATTTTATTTCTAATTATTGTAATCAGTTTCAAACCAAAACTGTCATTTGTAATCATTGTAAACAGTTTCATAAACTGAAACGTTTCATTTCAATCATTGTAAACAGTTTCAAACCAAAGGAACTCAACTTGTATAAATATTAGGAGCTCCAAATGTATTAGGTGTTGGAAGAAGTGCAAGGGAACAATTGTAGCTATTCGTAACTTGAATGTGATTTTCTGAAGCTGAATTTAATACACATGTAGAAGTCTTGAAGTTTCCATGAAAATATTCTAATGGTGGTGATATGAGTTTTGTCTCCTTTCTTCGTATGTATTTCATGTATGCTTAAATTCTATTTTCACTGTCTTCTATTTAAATTGGATAGTTAAAGGCCCATAATTCATCTTGTGATGCTCTTGGCTTAAGAAATTTAAACCGTGTTGAGTTATTTCTAACTGATGTCATAATTCATTTACTTAATTCTTTGATACAGTTATGTGTTTTTCCGTTCTTCTTTCACTCTACAAATTACAATTTATAACTCAGATTTATCACCTCATTTAGCCTTTATCCTCTAGAGATTTCTATTGACTAGTTAGTGCTTCTATTTGTTTTCAGAAGTTTGAATCCATATCCCTAAGCGTCCCTCCTCTTCCTTGCCAACAATATTATAAAAACACCCCAAAACAACAAAACTAGCCATTGAATTGTTAAAGCAAACTCATTTATTAAAGACCAAGTGACAAGAGAGAGCCCTCTTCGAGCTGAGCAGGCTAGTACCTAGCTCTAAAGTTGGTTTGTAGGTTACCTTTGTCATTTATTTTATCATCCGAAAAAATTTACAGAGTGCTAACACCAGGAAAGCTGAATGCAGGACTGGATCACCTATCAAGGGTAACTAATGGAGAAGAACCTACTAACTTGGAAGACAACTTCCCTAATGCACAATTATTTTCAGTACAGGTAGCTGATGAATACTTCACTGATATTATTGAATACTTAAGCATAGGGGTTGCACCACATGATTTTATCACTGTGCATAAGAAAAATATGGTATTCAGAGCTGCAGACTATCAACTTATTGCAGGACATTTATACAAGATGGGCACAGATAGCATTTTGAGAAGGTGTGTATTGGAACATGAGTGACCCATAATTTTAGTAGAATCTCATGAAGGTATAGCTAGAGGACACTATGCAGGAAAATATACCGTGCATAAGGTATTGCATGCAGGATTATGGTGGCTAACATTTGATAAAGATGCCAAGGAATATTGCCAGAAATGTGATGTCTGCCAGAGGGTTAGCAAACCCAACAGAAGGGATGATATTCCTCTAAGACCACAAGTGATTCTGCAGGTATTTGACCAATGGGAAATAGAATTTGTTGGACCATTCAATCCACCAACAAAATGGTCAAGAGCTAGATATATCATTACTACCACTGAATACTTAACAAGATGGGCAGAAGTAGCACCAGTCAAAGACTGTAGTGCAGAGACAACATCACACTTCTTGTTTGAGCAAGTGATCACCAGATTTGGATGTCCCGAGATTTTGATGAGTGACCAAGGAACATATTTGATCAACAATACCAATACAGCTATGACTGAAGAGTTTGAAGTCTATCACCAGAAGAGTACATCATACTATCCTCAGGAAAATGGAACAATAGAATCTTTCAATAAGATTCTGGAAAATGTTGTGGCTAAGATCTCTAATGTCAATAGAGATGACTGGGACTTGAAAATACCAGCAGTACTATGGGAATATAGGACCACATGTAAGAATTTGATAGGACATACACCATTTAAATTGGTGTATTGGAAGGAAGCAGTGGTGCCATCAGAATTTCTGGTACCTAGTCTGCGCGTAGCAGTAATTACCAACATGACAAAGAGGCGCAGTACATGAGAGGTTAAGTCAACTGATGGAAATGGAAGAGGACAGGATTCTGGTAGGATTTCACCAGGAAGTACAGAAAGCAAGAGGTAAATCCTGGCATGACAGACATATTAAAAATAAGAGTTTTAAGGAGGGAGATCTAGTTCTTCTCTATGACAGTAAATTTTTCCAACACCCTGGTAAGATTAGAATACATTGGCTAGGGCCATATGAAATAAATAATGTCATAGATGGGGGATCCATACAACTAAAAGACTTGGGAGAAACATAAATGAAAGTAATGACCAATGGTAGTCAATTGAAACTGTACATGGACAATCGACCTAATCATTCTTAAAAGTTAGAGAATAGTGAGAAAGTCATGTATATAGTATACCATAGTAGACATTAGGAAAGAAAACTCAGAAAAAGGAAGAAAAAAGTAGAAAAAGAAGAAAAAAGAAGAAAAAAGTAGAAAAAGAAGAAAAAGGAAGAAAAAAGTAGAAAAGACAGAAAACACAAAATACTGGGAAATATCGTGCGCAACAGATAGTGGAATCAATGCGGAAAAAAGAGAAAGTGATTGCGCACAAAATACAAATGAAAGGAAGCAAATACAACACACTAGGGGAAAATTTAAAACAAGAAACATATGATGCATCGAAAAATTGCAGCGCACCATAAATCGAGCCAACAATCGAAAAATAAAAAATTGGTCATCGCGGTAAAAAGGCGCGAAATGGGAAGTTATGAAAATAAATGAAGCATGATAAACAAGCTTTAACACATTAATAACCATAAAAGAAGCATTTCCGAAATGATTTAGTGCATTTATGACACCTTGTATTTAATGAAAATGCAGGCCAAACAAAACATATTGTGCATTTACAAACTTGCGACGCTAAGGAGCATGAAGACGAAAGGTGAACATGCGAGTTTGGAGATCATGACAGTTGAAGTTTAATTGGAGAAGCAAGAATTACCCACGACGACACCTCCAAAGGTCGATGCACCTATCCAAACAACACGAAAAACACGCAGTAACCACAAGTCACCACAGGAAACCACATATGCGAAACATGAATTTACACAAAGAGAGGGAATCATTGATATTGACACAATTCCTTTTCCATAGGTCAAATCGGTGAGCGCCACACTGGTAGAGGAAGAAGGGTAGGCCTCAATGGTGGTTGGGATGGAAATCGATTCACATGAAAGTGTGGAGGGCCATGACCCATCAGCCACAGGAAACCCACAACAACCTTCCAGGGTTGAAGCAACCCACAAAACGAATGGAGGGGAAAACGAAAGGACAAAGTATGATGAGCCAAGACCACAACCTATGGTGGGGTCCATGCAGCAAGAGGAATTACAACTTGAAGATATCATGGGACAACTAGAGTCGGGTGGGGAAGACAAAGAACCAGAGGATAGGACCTTTAGTGCGTCGGTAAATATAAAGGGGAAACAACCCATCGCGCAGTCCCCACATAAGAATCCTGGTGCCTCAATATTTTTATCACACATTCTAGAGGGAGTGAAGGCCACACCAAGTATACAAAGAATCAGTGACGTAGCCAATAGGATGGAAATGAAGCTAATGGCATGCAAACTACTTCGCAAATTCCGTAAGGAGAAGGTCCCTGTAGGAGTTGTCACAGCAACAACACAGTACACAAACGACACCATGCTCATTTAGGACCCATACATACTGAGCCAGTTCCTAGACAACTGTAAGGACCTGTAGGACTTGGGAATAGAGGTCCATTACTCCCGGATAATGATCTTATTAGCGTTAATTGGCTGGAAATATCCTCTCTACTCAGATTTATGCGACATAGTAGGACGATGTCGAGAAGCATGGTACACGTTGATGGGAAGCACGTCAGATCCCAAGCAGAGAAGTGGTAATGCCAATATGTTTTCTTGGTATCTGAGCGACATACAAGACAACATAGACAACACATGGAGGATAACTCCAAAAGTGGCTGCGTAGTACCAAGGGATATATAATGTTAATGCTACACGACACAACATGTGGATCCAAGCGTGCAAATATCCAAAGAAATAATGGCTACAACTTCGATTCTGCATCAACACAGAGGAATTTGAATGGGTGATGAAATACTAGAAGGATGACTAGAAGATCCCAGTTATCACCAAATACATTCCAAATGGAAAATAATTGGAGTCAAGGTCATCCAAGACATCTGCAGGAGGTAGCGTTTCACATAAGAAACTAACACAGCAGGGGAAGCCCAATCAAAAGACAACTCAACAGAAGAAGGGCAGCACGCCAAAGAAGGACGAAAATATGGGAATGAAGGATAATTCCCCAGTGCAGGAAGAACAAGGAATAGGGGACACAACGATGAAGGAAAACTTATTGGAAACTACTCCATAAGAGACAGGGCCACCCAAACGACCAATCATCCATACAAGGGGGTCGCGCAAGAAGGCCAAGGCCCATAAAGAAATCCTGGAATTTTACTATCACCGAGTTTGATGTTGATCTTGTTGTATAAAATGTACAAGACCATGTAGAAGAGGAGTTTGAGGAGGATGAAAACTAAATAGGAAGGATAAGGAACAAGTTGGATGATATTAAGCAAGTTCTAGAATAGATACAAGCATCCCAACACAAGAGAGGGGAGAAAAACCGATCCCTTGACCGATAGAAGCAATGGACACAACCGCGTAGAATGAAGAAGACACAATCTAACTCATAGCGGAAGTAAGTCCGAGCTTACAGATAACAAAAAACATATTGTAGGTCGACAAGGCCATAACACAAACAATACTTAAAGACCTAGCAGAGGTAAAGTTGGTATTGGACAAAATACCAACAAAGGCAATGTACAAGCTGCAAGTCAGTGTCACACAGGAAGTGCAATCACACGCCATAGTAGAGATGACATAATTGCGGGTAACCAAAAATGGAAAGGATGCATAAGAGACCAACAAGAAGAGGAAATCAACACTGTAATGTAGGATATGAAGAAGCGACAAAAGGCCATGAGCATTACAGAGTGGTTGAAAGGCATGAAGGAGATGAGGACCCTGTAGACAGAATTAAAGAATGCATAGAACAACAAGCAGGCAAGGAAAGTCCAATTAGAACCTCTCCAAGAGAAAGAAGCACAAATAATTGCAGAACTGGAGGAGGAGAAGAAAAGGATGGTTTAGGACCATTTCAAGAGTGTGGAGTCTCTCAAGGAACATATCATAGCATAGAAAGTAGAAGAGCTTACAAAGAGAGTTGTGCAAGCGAGATCAAAAGGGGACAAATTGGAAGGAAAGCTTCAAAGCTTGGCAGAAGATGTTCAGGGAACGCGCACTACCTGAGTGGCTCAGGACGATCCACATGTCTGTGTTGGGGTCTTATTGGGCACATGCCTATTTCGAGAAGGAAGTCTATTTTGGGCGCATGCCTATTTTTGGAGAAGAACAGGTGGCAGGAAAGCAACATGCAGAAAAAGAAGGAAAATCAGCGTGGCATGAAGGCAAGAAATCCTAACCATGATAGGGTTAGGGTTTTTGAAAAATATTGTAACGGATATAAGCCATTAGAGTAGTATAAATAAAGACCTAGGAGGTCTAGGTGGTTGTTGTTGTTGTTGTTCGGAAGTTATTGATTGTTGTGAGTTGATGCAGGAGCATCTCTCCACGTCAGCCAACCAGCCAACCACGTCAAGCGCGTACATTCAAGATGAAGAGAGGCACAACCCTCATATTTTAATTCTGAATTGAATGTAATTAAATGTCTAAGCTGGTGAGCTGTAGAGCCATGCCTTTGTGCAGGCATAGAGTAGATCGGATTTAACTGTTTGTATGGCTGAGATCTAGATCCGATTCTGGACTAGACAACCCATTCAATGTAATTGAATAGGGTAGGTAGGTTGGAGGGAAGCGCTCGAAGAGCCCCCTCAGGTAAAAGAGATTTTCATATCTCATTTTGTAAGAAGTGGAAGAGAAGTAGTAGTTGAAGAAAAATCTGCGAGTAGAGAGCAGAAGAGAGAAGAGCCGAGACCTTGTTACAGGCCATGCTCAGGAACACCTTTGTAAAGAGGTATTTTTATTTAATATAAACATAAGCAGTTTTTCCTACATTATTCTGTATTATATGCATGTCTGTGTGTGTTGTTTATATGCTGTGAATGTATGCTAGGCATTTGCAGGTTGTTTTGATTTCAGGTGAAAGTCTTTGAGGTTTCATGCCAGGAGGGTGTGACAGAGTACTGTCGTCTCTGAATACCGGTGCACTAAATCACTTCTGAATTCTGCGGGTTCAGATGAAGACGTGCTGTGGCACAAGAACTGGAATCAACAACTCAGGGAAGACCTCAAGGTTGTTGAACACCTTGGAGGCAATGCTGTGTAAGAGAATACACAGTTGCAGACATAACTTAGCTGTAAGTTCTGTAAAGCTCTGCCAGAATCACTAAGGATTCTGTGAAGCTCTGCCAGGTGGGCATTAAGCACAGGCACAAGGTGCAGTGGGAGGAACTCTATTGTGAGTTCAGAAGAGACAGAATCACTGAGGATTCTGAGAGCTCTGCCAGGTGGGAATTGAGCAAGTGCATAAGTGCACAGGAGGACAAAACTGCTGGAAGTTATGAGAAAAGACACTTTGCCAGGTGGGCATTTGAGTCATTGTGCAGATAGGCACAGGGAAGAGAAGAGAACTCTTTGAGTTCTGGAAGTTAAAGGAAGAATCCACTGAAGGATCTTCACAGGGTTGCTGAACACCCTGAAAGGCTCAGCAAGGGATTGCTTGAGCAGAAGGATAGCCAGGAGGGAATCTAAACATTCTCCATCTGAGGGAGAAGGGAGAAAGACAAAAATCCCTTAGGGGTCTGAGTGTTAAGAAGCTCAGGAGAGACAACACTGTGTGCGCGTAAAGACTCTGTAGAGGGCAGGAATTGAAGAATCCTTCGAGGATTCGAAGGGAGCAAAGMTCAATAGGAACAACATTTTTATAYGCACAACAAAACTCAAGATAAAGGAGTTCCCAGAAGAGAAAGGGAACAAAGGTCGAGGCCTTTGGAAACTTGGAGTTCTTCCAAGTCTAGGAAGTAAGTGTGCAAGCTCAAGAGGGAGCACAACAGCCATCGGATCGGATGAAGAAGAAGATCTGGACCATCGGTTTTCATGTCTAGGAAGGTGCACAGGAGAAGCACACGGGAGAAAGGATCTGAGCCGTCAGATCTGGAGCAAGTTACCCGTCAACCGTCAGATTGGATAGGAGCTGCATGAGGTTTACCTTCGTGGACAGGAGGTGGAAAATCCTGACGAGGGCGTGGCCATCACGATATCGCATATCGGGATATCGGAGATCTCGAAGACAAGAGATCGGGGATTTCCATGGGAAAAGTCCCAAAAACGATCTGAGCCATCCGTTTGTGGGGACACGTGGACAAGATCGAAAGTCCATCGGTGTATTGGGGATCAGTGTTTCGCGAGTCCTGGAGACAAGGCACCCAAGACACTTGGAGTCACGAAATCGCGAGGAGAGATCAGAACCATCCATCTTGAGGAGGACGCATGGAAGTAATCGAGCGCCATCGGGTAAAAGTCCCGAAAGGGAGGACTCCATTAGAGTTTCGGGAGTCGGTAAATCAAGAGTTCTGTGAGCAAGAGGTTAGGGAAATCCATAGTGAAAACCCCGATACAATCAGAGCCATCCATCTGTTGGGACATGTGGAAATCATAGAGAGTCATCGACATTTTGGCCATCGGGACTCACATAGGTAAGTGTCTTTGGTTTGGCATTTGGTGAAGTCTGAGGATTAATCTGGACCGTCCATCCATTTGGGACGCGTGTCAGAGATCCGAAGAAAATTGGGGATCGACATATTGGGGATTTCGTGGACACGAAGTCTTTGCATTTCAGAATTGCGAACGCCAAAACCCCTAAAGGAGGGAAGAACCATTGTGGGAGCCAGCTGTCAGCACATCAGAGAAGAGGAAAGTGCCATCGTGAGGGGCCATCTGTCAGCATAGTAGAGAATCAGGATTCGAAGGATTGAGAATCCCGTGAGCCAATGCATTGTGGCATTGAAAAGCCCGAAACCCCGATGAGGGATAAGACTGAGGTCACGGGGATAATAGTCATATGGGCCAGAGTCTAGCCAAGAGGGATAACTCGTGAAGAGTGCGTCGGGATTCGAGGGATCGTGAATCCTGAGGACGATTGTATTTGGACGTTGGAAAGTTTGAAACCCTGATGGGAGACAAGGTTGCGGTCTTGTGAGATAGAGTTCACATGGACCACGAGCTTAACCTGGAGGCCTAGCGGGAAAAAGAGCTCATCGGGATTTTTAAGTCCAAAACCCCGATAGGAGGATATAAGGCTGTGGTCTTATGGAAAGTGGTCATGAGGACCAGGGCATAGCTAGGAGGGGCTAAGGCCGGGTAGAGCACTCATCGGTGATCAAGGACTCAAGAGGTAAAGAACTCTTGACAATGGGGAATGCGAAACCCCGAAACCTGAAATTAAGATCAGGAAAAGAGTGCGGTCATGCGCAGAAGGCCATGCAGGTGAAGAAAGGACTTGTGGATCGTTTTTTCAAAGGGGATTCCATTTGGGGATCTAAAGAGCTGCTTCAAATCAGAAAGAAGGTAAAGGAGAATGATCCTGTGAGCGGGTGTCAGAGGTTACTCGCACCTGCGTCAAGTGGTATCAGAGCTAGATTCTTGTCTGTATATTTCAGGCAAGAGAAGCAAGAGATAAAGAGCACTCTGATACACATCAAGTGGTATCAGAGTAGGAAATTCATCTGTATATTTCAGGTGAAAGAAGATAGAGTTGCTGAGGACTCTGTAAGGATTTGTTTGCAGGTAAGAAACGATCAAGGAGGCAGTCAGGAGGACTGTAAGTGAAGTTGGAAACACTCGGGATGCAGAGTGGCAACAGGTTTGCTAGGAAAGCAGGCAAAGACAACACCATGGTTACTGAAGACCATAGGCATGCTGGGAGGAAGAACAAGGTAGAAAATCTTGCAGGGATGGATAGAGAGCTCGTTGATATAAGAGCGGAGATGAAATGGATTTCGTTGAAGATGCAGCTGAATGCAAGGATAGATGAGGTTGAATTGAAGTTGCGGCAGGATAAGAAGCCGATATGGGTATAAGAATGAAGATAAAAGTGAAATGGCCAGTCAAGAAGTTGATGGTCAGAGGGCAGTGTAGGCCGTTTAAAAGATGGTTGAGGTATGCTGAAAACCTCAAGGCCATAGAGGATAAGATGATTTATGTCTGTGAACCAGAGACTGGGAGAGGTCTCGATGATTTTGAAAATGAATTGGGATCAACTGAGGATCTCAAGCACTGCCAGGAGGGCAGAGAAGAAATTCCAGATTTCCAGGTGGGCAACGGGTCGAGATCGCTATGGGATCTGAGAGACTGTCATGAGGACAAACAAGGAATTTCACATTGCCAGCTGGGCAATGAAATGAGGTCACTGTGGGATCTCGAAGACTGCCAGGAGGGCAGTGAAAACATCTCATATTGCCAGGTGGGAAGAAATGAGCAGATGGGACTATCTGAAGGTCTCATAGACTCGGGGGTGAGTTCAATTCAGCAAGGGTTACTAATGAAGATGGGATCGATTGATCTCATAGTCTGTCAGGAGAGCAGTGAAAGCATCCCATATTGCCAGGTGGGCAGGGATGAGCAGGTGAATTTTGATCAGCTCGAGGAGCTGACTGAGCAGATGAGACTGTCTGAGGGTCTCATAAATTCAGAGGTGAGTTTGGATCAGCATGTG